>JAKWBO010000913.1:0-23569 GCA_034336685.1 Luscinia luscinia
CCAGTGGCACACGCAAACAGTTCTGCACGCCCACCCACGGGTGGGCCGGCCGTGGCGGCACACCCAGTGGCACACGCAAACAGTTCTGCACGCCCAGCCACGGGTGGGCCGGCCGTGGCGGCACACCCAGTGGCATCACGCAAACAGTTCTGCACGCCCACCCACGGGTGGAGCCGGCCCGTGCGGCACACCCAGAGGCACACGCAAACCCGTTCTGCACGCCCACCCACGGGTGGAGCCGGCCGTGTGGCACACCCAGAGGCAACCGCAGACCCTTCTGCACGCCCACCCACGGGTGGGCCGGCCGTGGCGGCACACCCAGAGGCAACACGCAAACAGTTCTGCACGCCCACCCACGGGTGGGCCGGCCGTGGCGGCACACCCAGTGGCACACGCCAAACAGTTCTGCACGCCCACCCACGGGTGGGCCGGCCGTGGCGGCACACCCAGTGGCATCACGCAGACAGTTCTGCACGCCCACCACGGGTGGGCCGGCCGTGGCGGCACACCCAGTGGCAACACGCAAACAGTTCTGCACGCCCACCCACGGGTGGGCCGGCCGTGGCGGCACACCCAGTGGCACACGCAAACAGTTCTGCACGCCCACCCACGGGTGGGCCGGCCGTGCGGCACACCCAGAGGCATCACGCAAACACTTCTGCACGCCCACCCACGGGTGGGCCGGCCGTGTGGCACACCAGTGGCACACGCAAACAGTTCTGCACGCCCACCCACGGGTGGGCCGGCCGTCGCGGCACACCCAGTGGCACACGCAAACAGTTCTGCACGCCCACCCACGGGTGGGCCGGCCGTGCGGCACACCCAGTGGCACACGCAAACAGTTCTGCACGCCCACCCACGGGTGGGCCGGCCGTGGCGGCACACCCAGTGGCACACGCAAACAGTTCTGCACGCCCACCCACGGGTGGGCCGGCCGTCGCGGCACACCCAGTGGCACGCGCAAACAGTTCTGCACGCCCACCCACGGGTGGGCCGGCCGTGGCGGCACACCCAGAGGCAACGCAAACAGTTCTGCACGCCCACCCACGGGTGGGCCGGCCGTGGCGGCACACCAGTGGCACACGCAAACAGTTCTGCCACGCCCACCCACGGGTGGGCCGGCCGTGGCGGCACACCCAGTGGCACACGCAAACAGTTCTGCACGCCCACCCACGGGTGGGCCGGCCGTGCGGCACACCCAGTGGCACACGCAAACAGTTCTGCACGCCCACCCACGGGTGGGCCGGCCGTGGCGGCACACCCAGAGGCAACCGCAGACCGTTCTGCACGCCCACCCACGGGTGGAGCCGGCCGTGGCGGCACACCCAGTGGCACACGCAAACAGTTCTGCACGCCCACCCACGGGTGGGCCGGCCGTGCGGCACACCCAGAGGCACACGCCAGACCGTTCTGCACGCCCACCCACGGGTGGGCCGGCCGTGGCGGCACACCCAGTGGCACACGCAAACAGTTCTGCACGCCCACCCACGGGTGGGCCGGCCGTGGCGGCACACCCAGAGGCACACGCCAAACAGTTCTGCACGCCCACCCACGGGTGGGCCGGCCGTGGCGGCACACCCAGTGGCACACGCAAACAGTTCTGCACGCCCACCCACGGGTGGGCCGGCCGTGGCGGCACACCCAGTGGCACACGCAAACAGTTCTGCACGCCCACCCACGGGTGGGCCGGCCGTGGCGGCACACCCAGTGGCACACGCAAACAGTTCTGCACGCCCACCCACGGGTGGGCCGGCCGTGGCGGCACACCCAGAGGCAACCGCAGGCCCTTCTGCACGCCCACCCACGGGTGGGCCGGCCGTGGCGGCACACCCAGTGGCACACGCAAACAGTTCTGCACGCCCACCCACGGGTGGGCCGGCCGTGGCGGCACACCCAGAGGCACACGCAAACAGTTCTGCACGCCCACCCACGGGTGGGCCGGCCGTGGCGGCACACCCAGAGGCAACCGCAAACAGTTCTGCACGCCCACCCACGGGTGGGCCGGCCGTGGCGGCACACCCAGAGGCAACACGCAAACCGTTCTGCACGCCCACCCACGGGTGGGCCGGCCGTCGCGGCACACCCAGTGGCACACGCAAACAGTTCTGCACGCCCACCCACGGGTGGGCCGGCCGTGGCGGCACACCCAGTGGCACACGCAAACAGTTCTGCACGCCCACCCACGGGTGGGCCGGCCGTCGTGGCACACCCAGAGGCACACGCAAACAGTTCTGCACGCCCACCCACGGGTGGGCCGGCCGTGGCGGCACACCCAGTGGCACACGCAAACAGTTCTGCACGCCCACCCACGGGTGGGCCGGCCGTGCGGCACACCCAGTGGCACACGCAAACAGTTCTGCACGCCCACCCACGGGTGGGCCGGCCGTGCGGCACATCCAGTGGCACACGCAAACAGTTCTGCACGCCCACCCACGGGTGGGCCGGCCGTGGCGGCACACCTAGTGGCACGCGCAAACAGTTCTGCACGCCCACCCACGGGTGGGCCGGCCGTGGCGGCACACCCAGTGGCATCACGCAAACAGTTCTGCACGCCCACCCACGGGTGGGCCGGCCGTGTCGGCACACCCAGTGGCACACGCAAACAGTTCTGCACGCCCACCCACGGGTGGGCCGGCCGTGCGGCACACCCAGTGGCACACGCAAACAGTTCTGCACGCCCACCCACGGGTGGGCCGGCCGTGGCAGCACCCAGAGGCAACCCAGGCCTTTCTGCACGCCCACCCACGGGTGGGCCGGCCGTGGCGGCACACCCAGTGGCACACGCAAACAGTTCTGCACGCCCACCCACGGGTGGGCCGGCCGTGCGGCACACCCAGAGGCACACGCAAAACAGTTCTGCACGCCCACCCACGGGTGGGCCGGCCGTGGCGGCACACCCAGAGGCAACCGCAAACACTTCTGCACGCCCACCCACGGGTGGGCCGGCCGTGCGGCACACCCAGAGGCACACGCAAACAGTTCTGCACGCCCACCCACGGGTGGGCCGGCCGTGGCGGCACACCCAGAGGCACACGCAAACACTTCTGCACGCCCACCCACGGGTGGAGCCGGCCGTGGCGGCACACCCAGAGGCAACACGCAAGCCCTTCTGCACGCCCACCCACGGGGTGGGGCCGGCCGTGGCGGCACACCCAGAGGCACACGCAGACCCTTCTGCACGCCCACCCACGGGTGGGCCGGCCGTGGCGGCACACCCAGAGGCACACGCAAACAGTTCTGCACGCCCACCCACGGGTGGGCCGGCCGTGGCGGCACACCCAGTGGCACACGCAAACAGTTCTGCACGCCCACCCACGGGTGGGCCGGCCGTGGCGGCACACCCAGTGGCAACACGCAAAACAGTTCTGCACGCCCACCCACGGGTGGGCCGGCCGTGGCGGCACACCCAGTGGCACACGCAAACAGTTCTGCACGCCCACCCACGGGTGGGCCGGCCGTGCGGCACACCCAGTGGCACACGCAAACAGTTCTGCACGCCCACCCACGGGTGGGCCGGCTGTGGCGGCACACCCAGTGGCATCACGCATACAGTTCTGCACGCCCACCCACGGGTGGGGCCGGCCGTGGCGGCACACCCAGTGGCACACGCAAACAGTTCTGCACGCCCACCCACGGGTGGGCCGGCCGTGGCGGCACACCCAGTGGCACACGCAAACAGTTCTGCACGCCCACCCACGGGTGGGCCGGCCGTGGCAGCACACCCAGAGGCAACCCGCAGGCCTTTCTGCACGCCCACCCACGGGTGGGCCGGCCGTGGCGGCACACCCAGAGGCACACGCAAACAGTTCTGCACGCCCACCCACGGGTGGGCCGGCCGTGGCGGCACACCCAGAGGCACACGCAAACAGTTCTGCACGCCCACCCACGGGTGGGCCGGCCGTGGCGGCACACCCAGAGGCACACGCAAGCCGTTCTGCACGCCCACCCACGGGGTGGGGCCGGCCGTGGCGGCACACCCAGAGGCAACCGCAAACCCTTCTGCACGCCCACCCACGGGTGGGCCGGCCGTGGCGGCACACCCAGTGGCACACGCCAAACAGTTCTGCACGCCCACCCACGGGGTGGGCCGGCCGTGGCGGCACACCCAGTGGCACACGCAAACAGTTCTGCACGCCCACCCACGGGTGGGCCGGCCGTGCGGCACACCCAGAGGCAACACGCAAACACTTCTGCACGCCCACCCACGGGTGGGCCGGCCGTGGCGGCACACCCAGAGGCAACCGCAAACAGTTCTGCACGCCCACCCACGGGTGGGGCCGGCCGTGCGGCACACCCAGTGGCACACGCAAACAGTTCTGCACGCCCACCCACGGGTGGGCCGGCCGTGGCGGCACACCCAGAGGCAACACGCAGGCACTTCTGCACGCCCACCCACGGGTGGAGCCGGCCGTGTGACACACCCAGAGGCACACGCAAACACTTCTGCACGCCCACCCACGGGTGGGCCGGCCGTGGCGGCACACCCAGTGGCACACGCAAACAGTTCTGCACGCCCACCCACGGGTGGGCCGGCCGTGGCGGCACACCCAGTGGCACACGCAAACAGTTCTGCACGCCCACCCACGGGTGGGCCGGCCGTGGCGGCACACCCAGAGGCACACGCAGACAGTTCTGCACGCCCACCCACGGGGTGGGCCGGCCGTGCGGCACACCCAGAGGCAACGCATAAAACCCTTCTGCACGCCCACCCACGGGTGGGCCGGCCGTGGCGGCACACCCAGTGGCACACGCAAACAGTTCTGCACGCCCACCCACGGGTGGGGCCGGCCGTGGCGGCACACCCAGTGGCACACGCAAACAGTTCTGCACGCCCACCCACGGGGTGGGGCCGGCCGTGGCGGCACACCCAGAGGCAACACGCAGGCACTTCTGCACGCCCACCCACGGGTGGGCCGGCCGTCGCGGCACACCCAGAGGCACACGCAAACCCTTCTGCACGCCCACCCACGGGTGGGCCGGCCGTGGCGGCACACCCAGTGGCACACGCAAACAGTTCTGCACGCCCACCCACGGGTGGGGCCGGCCGTGGCGGCACACCCAGTGGCACACGCAAACAGTTCTGCACGCCCACCCACGGGTGGGCCGGCCGTGGCGGCACACCCAGTGGCACACGCAAACAGTTCTGCACGCCCACCCACGGGTGGGCCGGCCGTGGCGGCACACCCAGAGGCAACACGCAAACACTTCTGCACGCCCACCCACGGGTGGGCCGGCCGTGCGGCACACCCAGTGGCACACGCAAACAGTTCTGCACGCCCACCCACGGGTGGGCCGGCCGTGGCGGCACACCCAGAGGCAACACGCAAACCGTTCTGCACGCCCACCCACGGGTGGGCCGGCCGTGGCGGCACACCCAGTGGCACACGCAAAACAGTTCTGCACGCCCACCCACGGGTGGGCCGGCCGTGCGGCACACCCAGAGGCACACGCAAAACAGTTCTGCACGCCCACCCACGGGGTGGGCCGGCCGTGGCGGCACACCCAGTGGCACACGCAAACAGTTCTGCACGCCCACCCACGGGTGGGCCGGCCGTGGCGGCACACCCAGTGGCACACGCAAACAGTTCTGCACGCCCACCCACGGGTGGGCCGGCCGTGGCGGCACACCCAGAGGCACACGCAAACAGTTCTGCACGCCCACCCACGGGGTGGGGCCGGCCGTGGCGGCACACCCAGAGGCAACCGCAGACCCTTCTGCACGCCCACCCACGGGGTGGGCCGGCCGTGGCGGCACACCCAGTGGCAACACGCAAACAGTTCTGCACGCCCACCCACGGGTGGGGCCGGCCGTGGCGGCACACCCAGTGGCACACGCAAACAGTTCTGCACGCCCACCCACGGGGTGGGCCGGCCGTGGCGGCACACCCAGTGGCACACGCAAAACAGTTCTGCACGCCCACCCACGGGTGGGCCGGCCGTGGCGGCACACCCAGTGGCAACACGCAAACAGTTCTGCACGCCCACCCACGGGTGGGCCGGCCGTGGCGGCACACCCAGAGGCAACACGCAAACACTTCTGCACGCCCACCCACGGGTGGGCCGGCCGTGGCGGCACACCCAGAGGCAACACGCAAGCCCTTCTGCACGCCCACCCACGGGGTGGGCCGGCCGTGGCGGCACACCCAGTGGCACACGCAAACAGTTCTGCACGCCCACCCACGGGTGGGCCGGCCGTGGCGGCACACCCAGAGGCAACCGCCAAACAGTTCTGCACGCCCACCCACGGGTGGGCCGGCCGTCTGCGGCACACCCAGAGGCACACGCAAACAGTTCTGCACGCCCACCCACGGGTGGGCCGGCCGTGGCGGCACACCCAGAGGCAACGCCAAGCCGTTCTGCACGCCCACCCACGGGTGGGCCGGCCGTGGCGGCACACCCAGAGGCACACGCAAACAGTTCTGCACGCCCACCCACGGGTGGGCCGGCCGTGGCGGCACACCCAGTGGCACACGCAAACAGTTCTGCACGCCCACCCACGGGTGGGCCGGCCGTGGCGGCACACCCAGTGGCACACGCAAACAGTTCTGCACGCCCACCCACGGGTGGGCCGGCCGTGGCGGCACACCCAGTGGCACACGCAAACAGTTCTGCACGCCCACCCACGGGTGGGCCGGCCGTGGCGGCACACCCAGAGGCAAACGCAGGCCCTTCTGCACGCCCACCCACGGGTGGGCCGGCCGTGGCGGCACACCCAGTGGCACACGCAAACAGTTCTGCACGCCCACCCACGGGTGGGCCGGCCGTGGCGGCACACCCAGTGGCACACGCAAACAGTTCTGCACGCCCACCCACGGGTGGGCCGGCCGTGGCGGCACACCCAGAGGCAACCGCAGGCCTTTCTGCACGCCCACCCACGGGTGGGCCGGCCGTGGCGGCACACCCAGAGGCAACCGCAAACCCTTCTGCACGCCCACCCACGGGTGGGCCGGCCGTAGCGGCACACCCAGTGGCACACGCAAACAGTTCTGCACGCCCACCCACGGGTGGGCCGGCCGTGTCGGCACACCCAGAGGCAACTGCAGGCCCTTTTGCACGCCCACCCACGGGTGGGCCGGCCGTGGCGGCACACCCAGAGGCAACCGCAAACAGTTCTGCACGCCCACCCACGGGTGGGCCGGCCGTGGCGGCACACCCAGTGGCACACGCAAACAGTTCTGCACGCCCACCCACGGGTGGGCCGGCCGTGGCGGCACACCCAGAGGCAACCGCAGGCCCTTCTGCACGCCCACCCACGGGTGGGCCGGCCGTGGCGGCACACCCAGAGGCAACCGCAAACTCTTCTGCACGCCCACCCACGGGTGGGCCGGCCGTGGCGGCACACCCAGTGGCACACGTAAACAGTTCTGCACGCCCACCCACGGGTGGGCCGGCTGTGGCGGCACACCCAGTGGCACACGCAAACAGTTCTGCACGCCCACCCACGGGTGGGCCGGCCGTGGCGGCACACCCAGAGGCAACCGCAGGCCCTTCTGCACGCCCACCCACGGGTGGGCCGGCCGTGGCGGCACACCCAGAGGCAACCGCAAACAGTTCTGCACGCCCACCCACGGGTGGGCCGGCCGTGGCTGCACACCCAGTGGCACACGCAAACAGTTCTGCACGCCCACCCACGGGTGGGCCGGCCGTGGCGGCACACCCAGAGGCAACCGCAGGCCCTTCTGAACGCCCACCCACGGGTGGGCCGGCCGTGGCGGCACACCCAGAGGCAACCGCAAACTCTTATGCACGCCCACCCTGGGGTAGGCCGGCCGTAGCGGCACACCCAGTGGCACACGTAAACAGTTCTGCACGCCCACCCACGGGTGGCCCGGCCGTGGCGGCACACCCAGTGGCAACCGCAGGTCCTTCTGCACGCCCACCCACGGGTGGGCCGGCCGTGGCTGCACACCCAGTGGCACACGCAAACAGTTCTGCACGCCCACCCACGGGTGGGCCGGCCGTGGCGGCACACCCAGAGGCAACCGCAGGCCCTTCTGCACGCCCACCCACGGGTGGGCCGGCCGTGGCGGCACACCCAGAGGCAACCGCAGGCACTTCTGCACGCCCACCCACGGGCGGCCGGCCGTGGCGGCACACCCAGAGGCAACTGCCGGCCCTTCTGCACGCCCACCCACGGGTGGGCCGGCCGTGGCGGCACACCCAGTGGCACACGCAAACACTTCTGCACGCCCACCCACGGGTGGGCCGGCCGTGGCGGCACACCCAGTGGCACATGGAAACAGTTCTGCACGCCCACCCACGGGTGGGCCGGCCGTGGCGGCACACCCAGAGGCAAACGCAGGCACTTCTGCACGCCCACCCACGGGTGGGCCGGACGTGGCGGCACACCCAGTGACACACGCAAACACTTCTGCACGCCCAACCACGGGTGGGCCGGCCGTGGCTGCACACCCAGTGGCACATGCAAACAGTTCTGCACGCCCACCCACGGGTGGGCCGGCCGTGGCGGCACACTCAGTGGCACACGCAAAGAGTTCTGCACGCCAGCCACGGGTGAGCCGGCTGTGGCGGCACACCCAGTGGATCACGCATACAGTTCTGCACGCCCACCCACGGGTGGGCCGGCCGTGGCGGCACATCCAGTGGCACACGCAAACAGTTCTGCACGCCCACCCACGGGTGGGCCGGCCGTGGCGGCACACCCAGTGGCACACGCAAACATTTCTGCACGCCCACCCACGGGTGGGCTGGTCGTGGCGGCACACCCAGAGGCAAACGCAGGCCCTTCTGCACGGCCACCCACGGGTGGGCCGGCCGTGCGGCACACCCAGAGGCAACTGCACGCCCTTCTGCACGCCCACCCACGGGGTGGGCCGGCCGTGGCGGCACACCCAGAGGCACACGCAAAACAGTTCTGCACGCCCACCCACGGGTGGGCCGGCCGTGGCGGCACACCCAGTGGCACACGCAAACAGTTCTGCACGCCCACCCACAGGTGGGCCGGCTGTGGCGGCACACCCAGTGGATCACGCATACAGTTCTGCACGCCCACCCACGGGTGGGCCGGCCGTGGCGGCACATCCAGTGGCACACGCAAACAGTTCTGCACGCCCACCCACGGGTGGGCCGGCCGTGGCGGCACACCCAGAGGCACACGCAAACAGTTCTGCACGCCCACCCACGGGTGGGCCGGCCGTGGCGGCACACCCAGAGGCACACGCAGGCCCTTCTGCACGCCCACCCACGGGTGGGCCGGCCGTGGCGGCACACCCAGTGGCAACCGCAAACAGTTCTGCACGCCCACCCACGGGTGGGCCGGCCGTGGCGGCACACCCAGTGGCACACGCAAACAGTTCTGCACGCCCACCCACGGGTGGGCCGGCCGTGGCGGCACACCCAGAGGCAACACGCAGGCCCTTCTGCACGCCCACCCACGGGTGGGCCGGCCGTGGCGGCACACCCCAGAGGCAACCGCAAACCCTTCTGCACGCCCACCCTCGGGTGGGCCGGCCGTGGCGGCACACCCAGTGGCACACGTAAACAGTTCTGCACGCCCACCCACGGGTGGGCCGGCCGTGGCGGCACACCCAGTGGCACACGCAAACAGTTCTGCACGCCCACCCACGGGTGGGCCGGCCGTGGCGGCACACCCAGAGGCAACCGCAGGCCCTTCTGCACGCCCACCCACGGGTGGAGCCGGCCGTGCGGCACACCCAGAGGCAACCGCAAACAGTTCTGCACGCCCACCCACGGGTGGGCCGGCCGTGGCGGCACACCCAGTGGCACACGCAAACAGTTCTGCACGCCCACCCACGGGTGGGCCGGCCGTAGCGGCACACCCAGAGGCAACACGCAGGCCCTTCTGCACGCCCACCCACGGGTGGGCCGGCCGTGGCGGCACACCCAGAGGCAACACGCAAACAGTTCTGCACGCCCACCCACGGGTGGGCCGGCCGTGGCGGCACACCCAGTGGCACACGCAAACAGTTCTGCACGCCCACCCACGGGTGGGCCGGCCGTGGCGGCACACCCAGTGGCAACCGCAAGCCCTTCTGCACGCCCACCCACGGGTGGGCCGGCCGTGGCGGCACACCCAGAGGCAACGCAAACCCTTCTGCACGCCCACCCACGGGTGGGCCGGCCGTGGCGGCACACCCAGTGGCACACGTAAACAGTTCTGCACGCCCACCCACGGGTGGGCCGGTTGTAGCGGCACACCCAGTGGCACACGCAAACAGTTCTGCACGCCCACCCACGGGTGGGCCGGCCGTGCGGCACATCCAGTGGCACACGCAAACAGTTCTGCACGCCCACCCACGGGTGGGCCGGCCGTGGCGGCACACGCAGAGGCACACGCATGCCCTTCTGCACGCCCACCCACGGGTGGAGCCGGCCGTCGCGGCACACCCAGAGGCAACTGCAGACACTTCTGCACGCCCACCCACGGGTGGGCCGGCCGTGGCGGCACACCCAGAGGCAACACGCAGGCACTTCTGCACGCCCACCCACGGGTGGGCCGGCCGTCGCGGCACACCCAGTGGCACACGCAAACACTTCTGCACGCCCACCCACGGGTGGGCCGGCCGTGGCGGCACACGCAGTGGCACACGCAAAGAGTTCTGCACGCCAGCCACGGGTGAGCCGGCTGTGGCGGCACACCCAGTGGATCACGCATACAGTTCTGCACGCCCACCCACGGGTGGGCCGGCCGTGGCGGCACATCCAGTGGCACACGCAAACAGTTCTGCACGCCCACCCACGGGTGGGCCGGCCGTGGCGGCACACCCAGAGGCACACGCAAACTGTTCTGCACGCCCACCCACGGGTGGGGCCGGCCGTGCGACACCCAGAGGCAACGCAAAACACTTCTGTACGCCCACCCACGGGTGGGCCGGCCGTGGCGGCACACCCAGTGGCTCATGCTAACAGTTCTGCACGCCCACCCACGGGTGGGGCCGGCCGTGGCGGCACACCCAGAGGCAAACGCAGGCCCTTCTGCACGCCCACCCACGGGTGGGCCGGCCGTGGCGGCACACCCAGAGGCACACGCAAACAGTTCTGCACGCCCACCCACGGGTGGAGCCGGCCGTGGCGGCACACCTAGTGGCACACGCAAACAGTTCTGCACGCCCACCCACAGGTGGGGCCGGCTGTGGCGGCACACCCAGTGGCATCACGCATACAGTTCTGCACGCCCACCCACGGGTGGGCCGGCCGTGGCGGCACATCCAGTGGCACACGCAAACAGTTCTGCACGCCCACCCACGGGTGGGGCCGGCCGTGGCGGCACACCCAGTGGCACACGCAAACAGTTCTGCACGCCCACCCACGGGTGGGCCGGCCGTGGCGGCACACCCAGAGGCACACGCAGAGCCCTTCTGCACGCCCACCCACGGGTGGGCCGGCCGTGGCGGCACACCCAGAGGCACACGCAAACAGTTCTGCACGCCCACCCACGGGTGGGCCGGCCGTCGGCGGCACACCCAGTGGCACACGCAAACAGTTCTGCACGCCCACCCACGGGTGGGCCGGCCGTGGCGGCACACCCAGTGGCACACGCAAACAGTTCTGCACGCCCACCCACGGGTGGGCCGGCCGTGGCGGCACACCCAGTGGCACACGCCAAACAGTTCTGCACGCCCACCCACGGGTGGGCCGGCCGTGGCGGCACACCCAGTGGCACACGCAAACAGTTCTGCACGCCCACCCACGGGTGGGCCGGCCGTGCGGCACACCCAGAGGCACACGCAAGCCGTTCTGCACGCCCACCCACGGGTGGGCCGGCCGTGGCGGCACACCCAGTGGCACACGCAAACAGTTCTGCACGCCCACCCACGGGTGGGCCGGCCGTCGCGGCACACCCAGTGGCACACGCAAACAGTTCTGCACGCCCACCCACGGGTGGGCCGGCCGTGCGACACACCCAGAGGCAACACGCAAGCCCTTCTGCACGCCCACCCACGGGTGGGGCCGGCCGTGGCGGCACACCCAGAGGCAACCGCAAACCCTTCTGCACGCCCACCCACGGGTGGAGCCGGCCGTGCGGCACACCCAGAGGCACACGCAAACAGTTCTGCACGCCCACCCACGGGTGGGCCGGCCGTGGCGGCACACCCAGAGGCAACACGCAAACAGTTCTGCACGCCCACCCACGGGTGGGCCGGCCGTGGCGGCACACCCAGAGGCACACGCAAACAGTTCTGCACGCCCACCCACGGGTGGGCCGGCCCGTGCGGCACACCCAGAGGCAACCGCAAACCCTTCTGCACGCCCACCCACGGGTGGGCCGGCCGTCGGCGGCACACCCAGAGGCAACCGCAAACAGTTCTGCACGCCCACCCACGGGTGGGCCGGCCGTGGCGGCACACCCAGTGGCACACGCAAAACAGTTCTGCACGCCCACCCACGGGTGGGCCGGCCGTGGCGGCACACCCAGAGGCAACCGCAGGCACTTCTGCACGCCCACCCACGGGTGGGCCGGCCGTGCGGCACACCCAGAGGCAACCGCAAACTCTTCTGCACGCCCACCCCTCGGGTGGGCCGGCCGTGGCGGCACACCCAGTGGCACACGTAAACAGTTCTGCACGCCCACCGCGGGTGAGGCCGGCCGTGTACCCGTGGGTGGGCATCTCAAGCACGTGTGCCACTGGTATTACCGCCGCGAGCCTACCAGGGTGAGCGCCTCGGCGATTGCGGAGTGTCGATCGATCTTGCCGGCAACCTGCGTGGGTGAAGCGTCTATGCAGCCACGGCCGATGGTGGCGATTGCCTCTGTTGATGCCATACGCGACCCGCCCGTGGTGGAAGTGCGAAGAACTGCGTTACTGATTGATGCGCCGCGACGTGTCGGTCGGCGGCCTGGCTGTGTGCCCGCTGAGTCGGCTCCGCTCCGCCGTGTGTCTGAAGAAGTTTCAGCGTGCCTCTGGTGTGCCCGACGCGACGACCCTGCGTGGTGCTGGTAGCCACTGAATGTGCGCGACGACCCGCCGTGGTGGCGTGAAGGATGGTGCTCTGGAGTGTGCCGCCGCGGCGGCCTGCTGGGTGACCGCGACCTGCAAATCTGCGTGTCTTACTGGATGTGCCGCCTATTTAGTGTACTGGATGTGCTGGCCCGCGTTTGACACCGTAGTGGAGTCTGAACCTGAATCATTCGCCTGCGAGTCATAGCAAAGCCACCGACCAGGCCCCACTGCTGCGATGAATGGTCTGTTTGACAGTTGATATCTGAATAGCATGCGACGACCCACCCGTGATGAAGATCTGAAACTCGGTATGCGTCGATAACCCGCTGGATGTGCGCGCGACGACCCACCGTTGGGATGACGTGCGAGGTACAGTATGCGTGATCCCACTGGGTGTGCGCCTAACTACCTGGTGGCGATCAAATTGCTGATGTAGCATCTGACGTGGTGGCGTGCGAAGGCACTATCATCTTTGTGTTACCTCTGTTCCACCGTGGAAGGCAGAAAAGCGCCTCAGTGTGCGCCGACGGCCTACCTGGGTGGTGTGGAAATCTTCGCGCGGCAATAGTCTGCGCCGCATTTATTTCCGTCGATAATGCGTGTGCCACTGGATGTGCGCCCGCGGCGACCCCTGTGGATGATCTGGCGTGTCGCGCCTGTGATGGCGTCTGTTTGTTGCGTCTCACTAGTGTGCCCGCCCGCATTTCCGAAGTGTGCCGCCGGCTCCGGCACCCGTGGTGGCCGTCGCGAAGGGCCTGCGTTGCCTCTGGAGTGTGCCGGGTGTTGTGCCTGAAATATTGGCATGTGTTCCGGCTGTGAGTGAAGCATCTAAAAGTGTTGCGTGCGCCACAGCCAGCCCTGGTGGGCGTGCAAAGCACGTGTGCCTCTAGTGCCGCGCGGGTGGCGTCAAATGCTGGGTGTGCCCACTGGATGTGCGCCCTGCCCATTACCGTGGGTAGTCTGTATGCGTGATCCTGGGTGTGCGCCACCAGCGACTCGCCCTGGCGTGCGAAACTCTTTGCGTGCTGCGTAGCAAAACCGTGGTGGAAGTATTCAGTGTGCCACTGGAGTGTGCTGCTGTGAGTGGGGCGATATGCCGCCGGCAATCGAGTGGGCCTGAAAACCGGCAATTTCTGGGTGTGCCGCTGGCTCCATTGAGTGTGTGCGTGGGAATGCGTGTGCCCGCCGACCACATACCGTGGGTGGGGCGTGCGGCACTGTTTGCGTGTGCCACTAGTCCGCCACGGCCGACCTGCGTGGAGTGGGCGTCTGAAACTGTTTACGCACTGGGTGTGCCGCCACCCGACACCCGTGGGTGGGCGTGCAAGCGTGTGCCGCTGCAGTTCTTCGCCTGACATTCTGAGGAGTGAGCGTGCAGAAGTTTGCGGTTGCCAGTCATGCCGCCAGCAGCCACAGTGGAGTAAGTGAAAGACCCTGCGGTTGCCTCACTGGTGTGCCGCCGGCCAGTGACCCGTGGTGGCGTGCAGAAACGTGTTTCGTGTGGCAGCTGAATCTGGGTGTGCCGCTTCCCCGGCCGTACCCCGTGGGTGGGCGTGCATGAGCCTGCGATTTGCCTCTGGAGTGTGCCGCGGCTCCCATTACCAGTGAGTGGCGTTCAGAGCCTGCGGTTGCTCTGGGTGTGCCGCCCACGGCCGGCTCCACCAGTGAGCGTGCAGGCATCTATTTGCGTGTGCCTGGGTGTGCAGCCACGACACAGGTGGCGACTGGCTGTTCTTGCTGGGTGCCCGCCACGTAACCGGCAGTGGCGTCAAGCGATTGACTCTGGAGTGCCGCCACGACCCGACCCACCGTGGGTGAAACTCTTTGCGTGTGCCACTGGGTGTGCCGCCACCTGTGTTGGGCGTGCAAAACTGTTACGTGTTGCCGCTGGGTGTGCCGCCCTGGCCCGGCTCTGGTGGGCGGTGGTAAGTGCGATTGCCTCTGGTTGTGCCGCCATTCTGGCGATCTCAAGCCTGCGGTTGCCTCTGGGGTGGCATTGCACCACGGCTGACCCACCCGTGGGTGGGCGTTAGAAACTGTTTGCGTGTGCCTGTGCCGCCATCGTCAGAATATCGCTGTTCTTGATTTGCCTCTGGAATGTCTGTCTGTTTCAACCCACCAGTCAGTGGAAACACCTACGTGTGCCTCTGGGTGTACCTGCCTGGCCGACAATTGGCTATTTGCGTGTGCCTCTATGCCGCTACGTCTATATGCCACTGGATGTTTCGCCGGCCGCCCACCGTGGTGGGCGTGGAACTGTGCGTGATCCACTGGTTGTGCGCCACAGCGGCGTGGCGGCGTGCAGAACTGCGTGGCCACTGGGTGTGCCGCCCGCGGCGGCCCACCCGTGGGTGGGCGTGACGGAGATTTCGCGGTTTGCGTCTGCGCGCAGTGCCGCCACAGCCGGCACCTGCCGTGGTGTGGCGTGCAGTGCCCCTGGGGTGTGCCTTCTGTCCGCTCACATCCGTGGCGTGCGAGGCCTGCGTTTGCCTCTGGGTGTGCCGCCACCTTTGGGCGTTCTGAACTGTTTGCGTGTGCCACTGGAGTGTGCACCCGCCACGGCCACGGCCCACCCGTGGCTGAGCGTGCAAGTGTTCGCGGTGTGCCACTGGGTGTGCGCCACGGCGGCCACCGTGGTGGCGTGCGGAACTGTATCGTGATCCACTGGGTGTGCCGCCACGGCGTCACCCGTGGCTGGCGTGCAGAACTCTTTGCGTGTGCCACTGAGTGTGCGCCACGGCCGGCCACCAGTGGTTGGGCGTGCAGAACTGTTTGCATGTGCCACTGGGTGTGCCGCCACGGCCGGCCCACCCGTGGGTGGGCGTGCAGAAGTGTTTGCGTGTGCCACTGGGTGTGCCGCCCCGACCGGCCACCCGTGGGTGGCGTGCAGAAGTGCCTGCGTGTTGCCTCTGGGTGTGCCGCCACGGCCGGCCCACCCGATGGGTGGGCGTGCAGAACTGTTTGCGTGTGCCACTGGGTGTGCCGCCCCGACCGGCCCACCCGTGGGTGGGCGTGCAGAACTGTTTGCGTGTGCCACTGGGTGTGCCGCCGCGGCCGACCACCCGTGGGTGGCGTGCAGAAGGACATGCGGTTGCCTCTGGGGTGTGCCGCCACGGCGGCCCGCCCGTGGAGTGGGCGTGCAGAAGTGCCTGCGGTTGCCTCTGGGTGTGCCGCCCACGGCTGACCACGGTGGGCGTGGCAGAACTGCGGTTGCCTCTGGGTGTGCCGCCTGACGGCCCACCCGTGGGTGGGCGTGCAGAACTGTTTGCGTGTGCCACTGGGTGTGCCGCCACGGCCGGCCCACCCGTGGGTGGGCGTGCAGAACGACCTGCGTGTTGCCACTGGGTGTGCCGCCTCGGCCGACCCACCCGATGGGTGGCGTGCAGAACTGTTTGCGTGTGCCACTGGGTGTGCCGCCGCGGCCGGCCCACCCGTGGGTGGGCGTGCCTAAGTGTTTGCGTGTTGCCTCTGGGTGTGCCGCCACGGCCGACCCACCCGTGGGTGGGCGTGCAGAAGTGGTCTGCGGTTGCCTCTGGAGTGTGCCACCACCGACGGCCGCCACCCGTGGGTGGCGTGCAGAACTGATCTGCGTGTGCCACTGGGTGTGCCGCCACGGCCGGCCCACCCGTGGGTGAGCGTGCAGAACTGTTTGCGGTGTGCCTCTGGGTGTGCCGCCACGGCGGCCCACCCGTGGGTGGGCGTGCAGAAGAGGTCTGCGTGTTGCCTCTGGGTGTGCCGCCACGGCCGGCCCACCCGATGAGTAGGCGTGCAGAACTGTCTGCGTGTGCCACTGGGTGTGCGCCGCATGGCCGGCCCACCCGTGGGTGGGCGTGCAGAACTGTTTGCGTGTTGCCACTGGAGTGTGCCGCCGCGGCGACCCACCCGTGGGTGGGCGTGCAGAAACAGTTCTGCGATTTGCCTCTGGGTGTCCGCCACAGCACCGTGGGTGGGCGTGCAGAAGAGCCTGCTGGTTGCCTCTGGTTGTACGCCACGGCCTGAGCCCACCCGTGGAGTGGCGTGCAGAACTGTTTGCGTGTGCCACTGGGTGTGCAGCCACGGCCGGCCACCGTGGGTGGCGTGCAGAACTGTTTGCGGTTGCCTCTGGGTGTGCCGCCACGGCCGGCCCACCCGTGGGTGGGCGTGCAGAAGGGCCTGCGGTTGCCTCTGGGGTGTGCCGCCACGGCCGGCCCACCCGTGGGTGGGCGTGCAGAACTGTTTGCGTGTGCCACTGGGTGTGCCGCCACGGCGGCCCACCCGTGGTGAGGCGTGCAGAACGTGTTTGCGTGTGCCACTGGGTGTGCCGCCACGGCCGACCCACCCGTGGGTGGGCGTGCAGAAAGTGTCTGCGTGTTGCCTCTGGGTGTGCCGCCACGGCCGGCCCACCCGTGGGTGGGCGTGCAGAACTGTTTGCGTGTGCCACTGGGTGTGCCGCCACGGCCAGCCCACCCGTGGGTGGCGTGCAGAACTGTTTGCGTGTGCCACTGGGTGTGCCGCCACGGCCGGCCCACCCGTGGGTGGCGTGCAGAAGCTGTTTGCGTGTGCCTCTGGGTGTGCCGCCACGGCCGGCCCACCCGTGGAGTGGGCGTGCAGAAGGGCCTGCGGTGTGCCTCTGGGTGTGCCGCCACGGCCGGCCCACCCGTGGGTGGGCGTGCAGAAGTGTCTCGCGTTGCCTCTGGGTGTGCCGCCACGGCCGGCCCACCCGTGGGTGGGCGTGCAGAACTGTTTGCGTGTGCCACTGGGTGTGCCGCCACGGCCGGCCCACCCGTGGGTGGGCGTGCAGAACTGTTTGCGTGTGCCACTGGGTGTGCCGCCACGGCCGGCCCACCCGTGGGTAGGCGTGCAGAAGGGTCTGCGTGTTGCCTCTGGGTGTGCCGCCACGGCCGGCCCACCCCGTGGGTGGGCGTGCAGAAGGGCCTGCGGTTGCCTCTGGGTGTGCCGCCACGGCCGGCCCACCCGTGGGTGGGCGTGCAGAACTGTTTGCGTGTTGCCACTGGGTGTGCCGCCACGGCCGGCCCACCCGTGGGTGGGCGTGCAGAAGGACCTGCGGTTGCCTCTGGGTGTGCCGCCACGGCCCGGCCCACCCGTGGGTGGGCGTGCAGAAGCGGCCTGCGGTTGCCTCTGGGTGTGCCGCCACGGCCGGCCCACCCGTGGGTGGGCGTGCAGAACTGTTTGCGTGTGCCTCTGGGTGTGCCGCCACGGCCGGCTCACCCGTGGGTGTGCGTGCAGAACTGCTTGCGTGTGCCTCTGGGTGTGCCGCCACGGCCGGCCCACCCGTGGGTGGGCGTGCAGAACTGTTTGCGTGTGCCTCTGGGTGTGCCGCCACGGCCGGCCCACCCGTGGGTGGGCGTGCAGAACTGTTTGCGTGTGCCACTGGGTGTGCCGCCACGGCCGGCCCACCCGTGGGTGGGCGTGCAGAAGAGCCTGCGTGTGCCTCTGGGTGTGCCGCACGGCCGGCCCACCCGTGGGTGGGCGTGCAGAACTGTTTGCGTGTGCCTCTGGGTGTGCCGCCACGGCCGGCCCACCCGTGGGTGGGGCGTGCAGAACTGTTTGCGTGTGCCACTGGGTGTGCCGCCACGGCCGGCCCACCCGTGGGTGGGCGTGCAGAACTGTTTGCGTGATCCACTGGGTGTGCCGCCACGGCCGGCCCACCCGTGGGTGGGCGTGCAGAACTGTTTGCGTGTGCCACTGGGTGTGCCGCCACGGCCGGCCCACCCGTGGGTGGGCGTGCAGAACTGTTTGCGGTGTGCCACTGGGTGTGCCGCCACGGCCGGCCCACCCGTGGGTGGGCGTGCAGAAGTGTCTGCGTGTGCCTCTGGGTGTGCCGCCACGGCCGGCCCACCCGTGGGTGGGCGTGCAGAACTGTTTGCGTGTGCCTCTGGGTGTGCCGCCACGGCCGGCCCACCCGTGGGTGGGGCGTGCAGAACTGTTTGCGTGTGCCACTGGGGTGTGCCGCCACGGCCGGCCCACCCGTGGGTGGGCGTGCAGAACTGCTGTGTGCCACTGGGTGTGCCGCCACGGCCGGCCCACCCGTGGGTGGGCGTGCAGAACTGTTTGCGTGTGCCTCTGGGTGTGCCGCACGGCCGGCCCACCCGTGGGTGGGCGTGCAGAACTGTTTGCGTGTGCCACTGGGTGTGCCGCCACGGCCGGCCCACCCGTGGGTGGGCGTGCAGAAGTGTTTGCGTGTTGCCTCTGGGTGTGCCGCCACGGCCGGCCCACCCGTGGGTGGGCGTGCAGAACTGTTTGCGTGTGCCACTGGGGTGTGCCGCCACGGCCGGCCCACCCGTGGGTGGGCGTGCAGAACTGTTTGCGTGTGCCACTGGGTGTGCCGCCACGGCCGGCCCACCCGTGGGTGGGCGTGCAGAACTGTTTGCGTGTGCCACTGGGTGTGCCGCCACGGCCGGCCCACCCGTGGGTGGGCGTGCAGAACTGTTTGCGTGTGCCACTGGGTGTGCCGCCACGGCCGGCCCACCCGTGGGTGGGCGTGCAGAACTGTCTGCGTGTGCCACTGGGTGTGCCGCCACGGCCGGCCCACCCGTGGGTGAGCGTGCAGAAGTGTTTGCGTGTGCCACTGGGTGTGCCGCCACGGCCGGCCCACCCGTGGGTGAGCGTGCAGAAGTGCCTGCGGTTGCCTCTGGGTGTGCCGCCACGGCCGGCCCACCCGTGGGTGGGCGTGCAGAAGTGCCTGCGTGTTGCCTCTGGGTGTGCCGCCACGGCCGGCCCACCTGTGGGTGGGCGTGCAGAAGGGCCTGCGTGTGCCTCTGGGTGTGCCGCCACGGCCGGCCCACCCGTGGGTGGGCGTGCAGAACTGTTTGCGTGTGCCACTGGGTGTGCAGCCACGGCCGGCCCACCCGTGGGTGGGCGTGCAGAACTGTTTGCGTGTGCCTCTGGGTGTGCCGCCACGGCCGGCCCACCCGTGGAGTGGGGCGTGCAGAAGGGCCTGCGGTTGCCTCTCGGTGTGCCGCCACGGCCGGCCCACCCGTGGGTGGGCGTGCAGAACTGTTTGCGTGTGCCTCTGGGTGTGCCGCCACGGCCGGCCCACTCGTGGGTGAGCGTGCAGAACTGTTTGCGTGTGCCACTGGGTGTGCCGCCACGGCCGGCCCACCCGTGGGTGGGCGTGCAGAACTGTTTGCGTGTTGCCTCTGGGTGTGCCGCCACGGCCGGCCCACCCGTGGGTGGGCGTGCAGAAGGGCCTGCGTGTGCCTCTGGGGTGTGCCGCCACGGCCGGCCCACCCGTGGGTGGGCGTGCAGAACTGTTTGCGTGTGCCTCTGGGTGTGCCGCCACGGCCGGCCCACCCGTGGGTGGGCGTGCAGAACTGTTTGCGTGTGCCACTGGGGTGTGCCGCCACGGCCGGCCCACCCGTGGGTGGGCGTGCAGAAAGGCCTGCGGTTGCCTCTGGGTGTGCTGCCACGGCCGGCCCACCCGTGGGTGGGCGTGCAGAACTGTTTGCGTGTGCCACTGGGTGTGCCGCCACGGCCGGCCCACCCGTGGGTGGGCGTGCAGAACTGTTTGCGTGTGCCACTGGATGTGCCGCCACGGCCGGCCCACCCGTGGGTGGGCGTGCAGAACTGTATGCGTGATGCCACTGGGTGTGCCGCCACGGCCGGCCCACCTGTGGATGGGCGTGCAGAACTGTTTGCGTGTTGCCACTGGGTGTGCCGCCACGGCCGGCCCACCCGTGGGTGGGCGTGCAGAACTGTTTGCGTGTGCCACTGGATGTGCCGCCACGGCCGGCCCACGCCGTGGGTGGGCGTGCAGAACT
This sequence comes from Luscinia luscinia, assembly GCA_034336685.1. Taxonomy (NCBI): domain Eukaryota; kingdom Metazoa; phylum Chordata; class Aves; order Passeriformes; family Muscicapidae; genus Luscinia; species Luscinia luscinia. Next base: position 20,684 of record JAKWBO010000913.1, read on the forward strand.
GTTTGCGTGTGCCTCTGGGTGTGCCGCCACGGCCGGCTCACCCGTGGGTGGGCGTGCAGAACTGTTTGCGTGTGCCACTGGGTGTGCCGCCACGGCCGGCCCACCCGTGGGTGGGCGTGCAGAACTGTTTGCGTGTGCCTCTGGGTGTGCCGCCACGGCCGGCCCACCCGTGGGTAGGCGTGCAGAAGGTCCTGCGTGTGCCTCTGGGTGTGCCGCCACGGCCGGCCCACCCGTGGGTGGGCGTGCAGAAGGGCCTGCAGTTGCCTCTGGGTGTGCCGCCACGGCCGGCCCACCCGTGGGTGGGCGTGCAGAAGGGCTGGCAGTGTGCCTCTGGGTGTGCCGCCACGGCCGGCCCACCCGTGGGTGGGCGTGCAGAACTGTTTGCGTGTGCCACTGGGTGTGCCGCCACGGCCGGCCCACCCGTGGGTGGGCGTGCAGAAGGGCCTGCGTGTGCCTCTGGGTGTGCCGCCACGGCCGGCCCACCCGTGGGTGGGCGTGCAGAACTGTTTGCGTGTGCCTCTGGGTGTGCCGCCACGGCCGGCCCACCCGTGGGTGGGCGTGCAGAACTGTTTGCGTGTGCCACTGGGTGTGCCGCCACGGCCGGCCCATCCGTGGGTGGGGCGTGCAGAAAGGCCTGCGGTTGCCTCTGGGGTGTGCCGCCACGGCCGGCCCACCCGTGGGTGGGCGTGCAGAACTGTTTGCGTGTGCCACTGGGTGTGCCGCCACGGCCGGCCCACCCGTGGGTGGGCGTGCAGAACTGTTTGCGTGTGCCACTGGATGTGCCGCCACGGCCGGCCCACCCGTGGGTGGGCGTGCAGAACTGTATGCGTGATCCACTGGGGTGTGCCGCCACAGCCGGCCCACCTGTGGATGGGCGTGCAGAACTGTTTGCGTGTGCCACTGGGTGTGCCGCCACGGCCGGCCCACCCGTGGGTGGGCGTGCAGAACTGTTTGCGTGTGCCTCTGGGTGTGCCGCCACGGCCGGCCCACCCGTGGGTGGGCGTGCAGAACTGTTAGCATGAGCCCCTGGGTGTGCCGCCACGGCCGGCCCACCCGTGGAGTGGGCGTACAGAAGTGTTTGCGTGTGCCACTGGGGTGTGCCGCCACGGCCGGCCCACCCGTGGGTGGGCGTGCAGAACTGTTTGCGTGTGCCACTGGGTGTGCCGCCACGGCCGGCCCACCCGTGGGTGGGCGTGCAGAACTCTATGCGTGATCCACTGGGTGTGCCGCCACAGCCGGCTCACCCTTGGCTGGCGTGCAGAACTCTTTGCGTTTGCCACTGAGTGTGCCGCCACGGCCGGCCCACCCGTGGGTGGGCGTGCAGAAAGGTCTGCGTGTTGCCTCTGGGTGTGCCGCCACGGCCGGCCCACCCGTGGGTGGGCGTGCAGAAGGGCCTGCGGTTGCCTCTTGGTGTGCCGCCACGGCCGGCCCACCCGTGGGTGGGGCGTGCAGAAGTGCCTGCGTTTGCCTCTGGGTGTGCCGCCACGGCCGGCCCACCCGTGGAGTGGGCGTGCAGAACTGTTTGCATGTGCCACTGGGTGTGCCGCCACGGCCGGCCCACCCGTGGGTGGGTGTGCAGAAGGCCCTGCGGTTGCCTCTGGGTGTGCCTCCACGGCCAGTTCACCCGTGGTGGGCGTGCAGAACTGTTTGCGTGTGCCAATGGCTGTGCCGCCACGGCCGGCTCACCCGTGGGTGTGCGTGCAGAAGGGCCTGCAGTTGCCTCTGGGTGTGCCGCCACGGCCGGCCCACCCGTGGGGTGGGGCGTGCAGAACAGTTTGCGTGTGCCTCTGGGTGTGCCGCCACGGCCGGCCCACCCGTGGGTGGGCGTGCAAAACAGTTTGCGTGTGCCTCTGGGTGTGCCGCCACGGCCGGCCCACCCATGGGTGGGCGTGCAGAACTGTTTGCGTGTGCCACTGGATGTGCCGCCACGGCCGGCCCACCCGTGGGTGGGCGTGCAGAAGGGCCGTGCAGTTGCCTCTGGGTGTGCCGCCACGGCCGGCCGCCCGTGGGTGGCGTGCAGAACTGTTTGCGTGTGCCACTGGGTGTGCCGCCACGGCCGGCCCACCCGTGGGTGGGCGTGCAGAAGGGCTTGCGTGTGCCTCTGGGTGTGCCGCCACGGCCGGCCCACCCGTGGGTGGGCGTGCAGAACTGTTTGCGTGTGCCACTGGGTGTGCCGCCACGGCCGGCCCACCCGTGGGTGGGCGTGCAGAACTGTTTGCGTGTGCCACTGGGTGTGCCGCCACGGCCGGCCCACCCGTGGGTGGGCGTGCAGAACTGTTTGCGTGTGCCACTGGGTGTGCCGCCACGGCCGGCCCACCCGTGGGTGGGGCGTGCAGAAGGGTTTGCGGTGTGCCTCTGGGTGTGCCGCCACGGCCGGCCCACCCGTGGGTGGGCGTGCAGAAGTGCTTGCGTGTGCCTCTGGGTGTGCCGCCACGGCCGGCCCACCCGTGGGTGGGCGTGCAGAACTGTTTGCGTGTGCCACTGGGTGTGCCGCCACGGCCGGCCCACCCGTGGGTGGGCGTGCAGAACTGTTTGCGTGTTGCCACTGGGTGTGCCGCCACGGCCGGCCCACCCGTGGGTGGGCGTGCAGAACTGTTTGCGGTGTGCCACTGGGTGTGCCGCCACGGCCGGCCCACCCGTGGGTGGGCGTGCAGAACTGTTTGCGTGTGCCACTGGGTGTGCCGCCACGGCCGGCCCACCCGTGGGGTGGGGCGTGCAGAAGCTGTCTGCGTGTGCCACTGGGTGTGCCGCCACGGCCGGCCCACCCGTGGGTGGGCGTGCAGAACTGTTTTGCGTGTGCCTCTGGGTGTGCCGCCACGGCCGGCCCACCCGTGGGTGGGCGTGCAGAACTGTTTGCGTGTTGCCTCTGGGTGTGCCGCCACGGCC
>JAKWBO010000914.1:0-23521 GCA_034336685.1 Luscinia luscinia
TCCCATTCCCTCTCCTGAATACAGAGGTCCCAGGAGGGATCTCGCTCTTTCCTCCTTCTGGCCATGCCATTGCCTTAGAATGAAGCTAAGAAAAGAAAGAGCCTCTATTGTAATCCTTTTCCATCCATGCTAAGATACTTTGTCCCATCTTAAGTAATTAAGAAAAAGACAAAGCATCATTGTAGCAGGGATGCCTTTTCGGGGACCGTCGTCATTGCACCCGGGAGGATCATCTGTCGGCATCCGTCGTCCTCACACCCGGGGCAATGCTCTGTCGGGGTCCCTCATCCTCGCACCGGGAAGATGATCTGTCAGGGTCTGTCGACCTCGTCCCGAGGTGATACTCTGTCGTGGACTGTCGTCCTCGCCCCCGGGTGGATTCTCTGTCGGGGTCCTCCGTCATCACACCCGGAAGGATCATCTGTCGGTGTCAGTCGTCCTCACCCTAGGACAAATGCTCTGTCAGGGTCCCTCACCCTCCTCCCGGGGCGATGCTCGGTCAAGGTCTGTCGCCCTCATCCTGGGGCGATGCTCTTTTGGGGTCCGTCGTCCTCGTCCCCAAAACAATACACTTTCGGCATCCGTCGTCCTCGCCCCCGGAGCGATGCTCAGTAGAGATATGTCGTCCTCACCCCAGTGGGATGCTCTGTCAGGGTCCATCATCCTCTCACCGGAGGGATACTCTGTCTGGGTCTATCGTCCTCGCCGCCGGGAGGATGATCTTTCGGCGTCCGTCACCCTCATCCCGGAAGAATGATCTGTCGGGGTCCGTTGTCCTACCACCAGGGGGATGCTTTTTCGAGGTCTGTCATCCTTTTCCCGAGCGGTGATGCCCTGTCGCGGTCCCTCGTCCTCAGCCCCGGGAGGATCCTCTGTCGGTGTCCGTCGTCCTCGCCCCCGGGGCATAACCCTTTCAGAGTCCGTCGTCCTCGGCCCCGAGGCGATGGTCAGTAAGGATATGTCGTCCTCGCGCCAGGGGGAGGCTCTGTCATGGTCCCTCGTCCATGCCCACGGGAGGATGATCTTTCGGCGTCCGTCGCCCTCATCCCAGGGGGATGTTCTGTCGGGGTCTGTTGTCTTCCCACCGGGAGATGGTCTGTCAGGGTCCGTCGCCTTCGCCCCGGGGGAGCACTCTGTCAGGGTCCATCGTCCTTGTCTCCCCGGGGGTATGCCCTCTCGTGGTCCGTAGTCCTCGCCCCCAGGGGCATGATCTGTTGGCGTCCTCGTCCCCGTCCCCGGAGAAATACACTTTCGGAGTCCATCGTCCTCATCCCGGGGCGATGATCTTTCAGGGTCCGTCGTCCTCGCCCCTGGGAGGATGATTTTTCGGCGTCCATCGCCCTCGTACTGGGGACATGCTCTGTCAGGGTCCGTCACCCTTGCACCGGGGGTATGATCGGTCAGGGTCCGTTGTCCTCATTCCAGGGGATGTTCTGTCGAGGTCCATCATCCTCGCCCGAAGGAAGGTGCCCTTTCGGGGTCCGTCGTCCTCGCCCCGGGCGCATGACCTGTCGGGGTCCCTCGTCCTCGAACCCGGGGCAATACACTTTCAGAGTACGTCGTTATCGGCCCTGGGAAATGGTCAATACGGAGTCGTCGTCCTCGCCCCGGGGGGATGCTCTGTTGGTGACCCTTGTCCTTTCCCCGAAAAAATGTTCTGTCAGGGTCTGTCGATCTCGCCCCACCGGGATGCCCTATAGGGGTGCGTCCTTCTAGCCCCTGGGGCGATGTTCTGTCGGGGTCTGTCGTCCTTACCCAACAGGGATGCCCTGTCGGGGTCTGTCCTTCTCGCCCCTGGGGTGATGGTCTGTCGGGATCTGTCGTCCTCACCCCACAGGGATGCCCTCTTTGGGTCTGTCCTTCTCGCCCCTGGGGCGATGGTCTGTCAGGGTCTGTCGTCCTCGTTCCGGGGGGATGCCTTGTCGAGGTCCATCGTCATCGCACCCGGGAGGATCAATTGTCGGTGTCCGTCGTCCTCAACCCCGTGGCAATGCTCTGTTGGAGTCCCTCGTCTTCGCCCGCGGGGCGATGCTCTGTCACGGTCCGTCTCCCTCGTCACCCAGGGATTCTCTCTCTGTCAGGGTCCATCGCCCTCTTCCCGAGGCGTTGCTCTGTTGGGGTCCGTCGTCCTCGCCCCGGGGGCAATGCTCTCTCGGGTTCAGTCATCCTCGCTCCACGGGGATGCCCTGTCAGAATCCATCGTCCTCGCCCCCGGGGCAATGCTCTGTCAGGGTCCGTCGTCCTCACTCCTGGGGTGATGCTCTGTCAAGCTCTGTCGTCCTTGCCCTCGGGAGGATTGTCTTTCAACATCCGTCGTACTTGCCCCCGGGGGGATGATCTGTCGGGGTCCGTCGTCCTCGTACCGGGGGGATGATCTGTTGGGGTCTGTCGTCCTCATTCCGGGGGGATGCCTTGTCGGGGTCCCTCGTCCTCGCCCTCTGGGCGATGCTCTGTCAGGGTCCGTCTCCCTCGTCTCCCGGGGATGCCCTGTCAGGGTCCATCGCCCACGTCCCAGGGTGATGCTCTGTCAGGGTCCGTCACCCTCGTCCCAGGGCGATGCTCTGTTGGGGTCTGTTGTCCGCGCCCCTGGGGCAATGATTTGTCAAGGTCTGTCGTCCTTGCCTCACGGGGATGCCTTGTCGGGGTTAGTCGTTCTCGCCTCTGGGGTGATGATCTGTCGGGGTCTGTCGTCCTCGCCCCAAGGGGATGCCCTGTCGAGGTCCGTCCTTCTCACCCATGGGGCGATGCTCTGTCGGGGTTTGTCATCCTCGCACCGGGGTGATGCCTTGTCGGGGTCCGTCGTCATCCAAACCGGGAGGATCAATTGTCGGTGTCCGTCGTCCTAAACCCCAGGGCAATGCTCTGTCGGGGTCCGTTGTCCTCGCCCTCGGGGTGATGCTCTGTCACGTTCCTTCTCCCTTGTCGCCCGGGGATTCTCTCTCAGGGTCCATTGCCCTCGGCCCAGGGCGATGCCCTGTCAGGGTCTGTCGCCGTCATCCCGGGTCGATGCTCTGTCGGGGTCCGTCGTCCTCGCCCCCGGCACGATGCTCTGTCGGGGTCCGTCGTCCTCGCCCCGGGGAGATGCCCTGTTGGGATCCGTCGTCATCGCACCCGGGAAGATCATTTTTCGGTGTCCGTCGTCCTCAACCCCGTGGCAATGCTCTGTTGGGGTCCCTTGACCACGGCCTCGGGGCGATGATCTGTCGGGGTCTGTCTTCCTTGTCCCCGGGAGGATGGTCTTACAACATCCGTCACTCTTGTCCCGGGGGTATGCTCTGTCAGGGTCCGTCGTCCTCGCCCCAGAGGGATGCCCTGTCGTGGTCTCTAGTCTTCATACCCGGAAGGATCATCTGTCGGTGTATATCGTCCTCACCCCTGGGGCAATGCCGTGTCGAGGTCCCTCGTCCACTTCCCCGATGGGATCATCTGTCGGGATCCGTCATCCTCGCCACCTCAACGATGTTTTTTCGGCATCAGTCGCCCTCGTCCTGGGGAGATGCTCTGTCGGGACCCCTCCTCCTCTCCTTGGGAGGGTACTCTCTCGGGGTGCGTCGCAGTCGTCCCAGGGCGATCATCTGTCAGGGTCCGTCCTCCTGGCCCTCGGGACGATGCTCTTTCGGGGTCCGATGTCCTCGCCTTGGGGAGATCATCTCTCGGCATCCGTCGCCCTTGTCGCAGGGCAATGCTCTGTCGGGGTCCCTCCTCCTCTCCTTGAGGGCATTTTTTGTCAGGGTTCGTCACCGTCGTCCTGGAGGGATCATCTCTCAGGGTCCATCGTCCTCTCCCCGGAGAGATGATCTGTCGGGGTCCCTCATCCTCGCACGGGGGGGATGTTCTCTTGGGGTCCCTCGTCCTCGCCCTCAGGTGGGTTCCTCTGTCACGGTTCCTCATCCTAGCCCCTGGGATGATGATCTTTCGGCGTCCGTCACCCTCGACCCGGGGCGATGATTTGACAGGGTTCATCATCCTCGAACCAGGAGGATACACTGTTGGGGTCCATCGTCCCGGGGGGATGATCTCTCGGAGTTCGTCGTCCTGGCCCCGGGGGGTTGCCCTTTCTGTGTCCACCCTCCTCGCCCCGAAAGAGGATTGGAGTGTCTCGTCATCTCCATCCTTTCTGTGTGGGGATCGTGGAGTGGGTCAGGACATCTCCGCCCCCATCCCATTACTGGGGAAGGGTCCGGGTGGTCTCGGTGCTTACCTTGGGGTGAGTGGGGATGCTCTCCGTGGAGCGGAGCAGTCTCTGGTGGGGTCTCTGCGCCCTTAGTTGCCGCTCCTTCAATATAGGGGGTCAGGATCGTTTCCGCCCTCGTTTTTTGTTGGGATGAGTGGTCAGGTCACGTCCATCCTCCGTCTCTGAAACACAGAGGGCACGGGTGGTCTCCGTCCACCTCACCTTTGGCAGGTTGAGGGCGCCTGCTCGTTCCGGGGGAGCACCGAGTAGTGCTGGGGAGCGGAGTATCCGTCGTCCTCGCCCCGGGGCTATGCTCTGTCAGGATCTGTCGTCTTTGCTTGTGTCCATCGTCCTTGCCCCCGCAGAGATGCACTGTCAGTGTCCACCCTCCTCACCGCAATGAGAGGACCGGGGAGCGGGGTGTCGCCATCGTTATCCTGCGTGGAAATATGTGTTTGGGGCGGAGCGTGTCAGGTCACCGCGGTCTTCCTCCACCATGGATGGGGGCCGGGTGATCTGTGCTCATCGCGGTGTAGGCTCCGGGGGTCTCTGTGGAGCAGAGTCACGGGTCAGGTCTCCGGGCCCTTCGTTGCCAGGCAGACGGCGCAGAGTGGATCTCCGCCTGATCCGTGGGTCTCCTCCCGGTGCGCTTCACGGGGCTCCTCTCCCTGGGACCCCTCCTCCTCTTTCCGCCGCCGTCTCTGCTGAAAACCCGAGCCAGCGGGGCTCTTTATATACCCAGACCAAGCCCCACCCCTTTCAAGCACAGCCAATAGGAGCCCAGAAACAAGCATGGGGGCAGAGCACCCAGCGTTGCTCATTGTGATGTCACAAAGAGGAGGCGTGGCCACAGCCTGACCGAGCGTTCTGATTGGTCGGAAGGAGAAAGAGCAGAAAAGGGGCGTGGCTCAGGCCCGGGGTGAGAGGGGCAGGTGTGAGTGCGAGTTGGGGGCTGGGCCCAGGGGTCACACCGGGATTTTGGGAGCAGCTCCAGTCACTCCCAGTCCCTCAACAGCTCTCCTGGGCCCCTTCCGGCACTGCAAGAAACAGAGGAAGGGGTCTCTGGGCACCCGAGCCCCATTCCAGGAGTCGACAAGTGTCAACAGCGTGACGAGAAGTTGCAACACTTATGGCTACAAGGACTTTTCAGGATTTATTCACCAATAACACACTGCCAACAAAGAGATTTATGTTTTTAATACAATACTAAAATTTTGTCTAATTGCAGTGTGAACTTTCTTAGCCAATCCTGTTCTGGCACACAGACCTAGTCTAAGACTTTTTGTCACATCCGCGACTAATTTTATTCTTCTTTTTATCATAAAATCTACAGCTAAACTTTTCTCACCTACATACATCTCTGCTTTCATCTACATTTTTGCTTCTAGCACCTAAGTTGGAAGCATTTCCTGAGGCCTCCGGTCAAATCCTGTGTTCTTTTCTAGACTTTGATTGACAGGCCCAATGTCGAGAGAATTCCTTGCATTTTGAATTCCAACAGAATCTCACAGACCCGAGGCTCTCTTGTGACACAGTAGGGCCTGGTGGAACCAAGGGCAGCGTTGTGACACCCCAGAACCGCACGGAACTGAGCGTCCATCGTGACACAGCGGGGCCTGGAGAAAGGAAATCTCACTGCCAAAGCATTTCTGGCTGATAAAAGTTTGATTTGGGCCAGTTTGACCTGGGCCAACACCCAGGGATGCTCGAGGGTCTCCATCCCTCTGGGCCTGGGAAATGCTCGAGGGGGCTGGGGGTTTTCTGTCCCTCTCCCTTGGGGGTGGGGTCTTCATTCCTCTGGGGATACCGCAGGGTCTCTGTCCCTCTCACCCTGGGATGAGAGCCCTGAGCATCCCTCCGTGTGACACTACCAGCGAGCCCCACCCCGGAGCATCCCCCGGTGTGACATGGCCAGAGACCTCCAGCCCTGAGCATCCCCCGATGTGACATGATCAGAGAACTTCCAGCCCCGCCATGCCCCAGTGGGACACCGCCAGAGACCTCCAGCCCTGCCATTCCCCTCAGGAGAGGCCCGAAACCCCCCAGACCGCCCAGGGAGGAGGGGAACAAAGACATCCCTCGGCCCCCGCGCTCGCTGCCCGGCTGAGGGTCTCGGTCCTCCTCTTCATGGGGCGGGGGGGGCTTTGAGCTTGGTTTGGGTGGTGAGGGACTTGTTGTGAGAGTAAAGACCAGGCACAGCACTTGATGTGATTTTTGCCAATTTTATTTTGGCCTTAGATTTTTTGAACCGGGACGATGGCCAGACCCCTCCAATTTGGGGGGCCGGCGCGGTCCCTCGCTGCCCCGGTGCTTGTCTGTTTTTAGCTTTGTTGAGCCGGGGTGGTGTCCGACCCCCTCCGATTTTGGGAGGCCGCTGTGCTCTCCATCCACCTTACCTTTGGCAGGCTGTGCTGTCTTTGTCACCTTTTGGCGGGGAGGGGAAAGTGCTGTCGGTGTGCGTCGTCCTTGCCCCCGGGGGGAGGCTCACCCCCTGTCCTGGGGTGACGTTGCAGTGTTTTACATCCACAATCGTGTTTTGCTCATGCCTGGAGGGTTTGTTTTGTCAAGCTAGACAGTGCCCCTCCCCATCGGTGAGCTGCTGCCGCTGTGCTGCTTGCAAGCTGCTGCCCCCTCTCCTCCCCTGCGCGGCTCGGCTGCTTTTAGCTGCTTCTGCTTGCTTAGCTGCTGCTTCTGCCCCCCACTTTGCTTAGGCTGCTTCGCTTTATTTTTCCTTCCCTTATTAGCTTGGAATGCCACGTGAACCTGATCCTGGACGACCTGGAACATCAAGATACGCCGGGCGCCTGCTCGTGAAAAGAAATACACGTTTCTGCCCTCCTTGGCACCGGAGACGTCCTGAGGCTGTACATCCACTCGGATGGGTGAAGTTTGCTGCGTCCACCGTGGCTGTTTTTTCTTGTGTGGGGGCGAGATTTTTCTGTGTGTTTGCTAAATAAACAAGTTTTTTTGACTTTTACTCTGAGGAAAATCTTCCCAAAGCCGGTGTTGGGACGGGGAAGAGTTTGGAGAGTTTGTTGCTTAAGGGGTTCCTTTTGGAGATTCTTCCCCTAATTTGCCCTAAACCAAGACATGCTCTGTCCGTGTCAGCGGTAGCCCCTGGGCAATGCTCTGCTCACCCACGGGGAAACATTCTGTCAGGGTCCGTCATCCTCGGCCCCTGTGGGATGCTCTGTCGCGGCCTGATGTCCTCGCCCCCGGGGCGATGCTCTGTCGGGGTCCACTGTCCTCGCCCCAGGGGATGCCCTGTCAGCGTCCGTCGTCATCGCACCCGGGAGGATCATCTGTTCCTGTTTGTCGTCCTCACCCCCGGGGAAATGCTCTGTCGGGGTTCCTTGCCCTCGTCCCTAGGCAATGCTCTGTTAGGGTCTGTCGCCCTTGTCCTGGGCGATGCTCTTTTGGGGTCCGTCGTCCTCACCCCCGGGGCAATACACTTTAGGAGTCCGTCGTCCTCGCCCCTGTGGCGATCGGTTGTAGGGATACGTCGTCCTCGCACCAGTGGGATGCTCTGTCGGGGTCTGTCATCCTCGCCTTTGGGAGGATGATCTTTCGGCGTCTGTCGCCCTCGTCCCGGGGGAATGTTCTGTCGGGTTCCGTCATCCTCGCACCGGAGGGATGCTCTGCCAGGGTCCGTTGTCCTCGCCCCCTGTGGTATGATCTGTCGGGGTCCCTTGTCCTCGCCAATGGGAGGATAATCTTTCGGCATCCGTCGCCCTCGTCCCGTGGAGATTCTCTGTCAGGGACCATCGTCCTCGCACCAAAGGGAAGATGGGTCAGGGTCCTTCGTCCTCACCCCCGGGGCGATGCTCTGTCGACGTCCATAGTCCTCACCCTGGGGGGATGCCCTATCTGTGTTTGTCGTCATCGCACGCGGGAGGATCATCTGTCGATGTCCGTCGTTCTCGCCCCTGGGACGATGCTCTGTCGGGGTCTCTCGTTCTCAACCCTGGGGGGATGGTCAGTCGGGATACGTCGTCCTCTCCCCCAGGGGGGATGCTCTATCGGGGTCCGTCGTCCTCGCCCCCAGGTGCATGCTCTGTCGGGGTCCCTCGTCCTCGCCCCTGGGGCAATACATTTTTGGAGTCCGTCGTCCTCGGCCCCGGGGTTATGGTCAGTAGGGATAAGTCGTCCTCACCTCAGTGGTATGCTCTGTCGGGGTCCGTCTTCCTCTGCCCCGGGAGGATGATCTTTCGGCGCCCGTCGCCCTCGTCCCAGGGGGACGTTCTGTCGGGGTCTGTCGTCTTCGCACTGTGGGGATGCTCTTTCAGGGTCCGTCATCCTAGACCCCGGCGCGATGCTCTGTCGGGGTCTGTCGTCCTCGTCTCCCGGGGGAATGCTTGGCCGTGGTCCGTCGTCCTCGCCCCCGGGGGCATGATCTGTCGGGGTACCTCCTCCTCGTATCCCGGGGGGCATGATCTGTTGGGGTCCCTCGTGTTCGGCCCGAGGCAATACACTTTCTTGAGTCCATCGTCCTCGACCCCGGGGCGATGGTCAGTAGGGATACGTCATCCTGGCCCCAGGGAAAGGCTATGTCGGCGTCCCTCGTCATCGCACTGGGGGGATGATCGGTCAGCGTCCGTCGTCCTCGCCCCCGAAGCGATGCTCTGTCGAGGTCCATCGTCCTCGCCCTGGGGGGATGCTCTGTCGGGGTCCATCCTCCTCGCCCCTGGGGGCATGACCTGTTGGGGTCCCTCGCCCTCGCCCCCGGGGCAATACATTTTCAGAGTCCGTCATCCTTGGCCTCGGGGCGATGATAATAAGGGATATGTCGTCCTCGCCCCAGGGGGAGGCTCTGTCGGGGTCCCGCGTCCTCGTCCCCGGGAGGATGATCTTTCTGCGTCCGTTGCCCTTGTCCCAGGGAGATGCTCTGTCATGGTCATGGTCCGTCGTCCTCGCCTGTCATGGTCATGGTCCGTCGTCCTCACACCGGGGGGATGCTCTGTAAGGGTGCCTCGTCCTCACCCCTGCGGCGATGCTCTGCCACCCTATCCCGGGGGGATGCTCTTTTGGGGTTCGTCGTCCTCGCCCCTGGGTCAATACAGTTTCGGAGTCCATCGTCCTCGCCCTAGGAGCGATGGTCAGTAGGTGTATGTCGTCCTCGCCCCAGTGGGATGCTCTGTCGGGGTCCCTCGTCCTCGCCCCAGGGAGGATGATCTTTCAGCATCTGTCGCCCTCGTCTAAAAACGATGATCTCTCGGGGTCCGTCATCCTAGAACCGGGGCAATGATTTGTTGGGGTCCATCGTCCTCGAACTGGGGGGATGCTCTGTCGGGGTCCATAGTCCCCGCCACCGGGGAGATGCTCTGTCGTAGTCCGTCTTCCTTGCCCCTGGAAAGATGCTCTGTCGGAGTCGCTCATCCTCTCACTGGAGGCATGCTCTATCTGGGTCCACCGTCCTCGCCCCCAGGAGGATGATCTTTCGTGGTTCGTCGCCCTCATCCCGGGGAGATGCTTTGTCGGGGTCCGTCATAATCGCCCCTGGGAGGATGATCTTTCGGCGTCCGTCGCCCTCGTCCCAAGGGGATGCCCTGTTGGGGTCTTTCGTCATCGCACCCGGGAAGATCATCTGTCGATGCTCGTCCTGGGGAGATGCTCTGTCAGGGATCATCGTCCTCGCACTGAGGGGATGATCAATCAGGGTCTGTCGTCCTCACCCCCGGGGCGATGCTCTGTCGAGATCCATGGTCCTCGGCCCAGAGAATGCCCTATCGGGGTCCGCCGTCATCATACCCGGGAGGATCATCTGTCGGTGTTCGTTGTACTCACCCCCAGGTCAATGCTCTGTCGGGCTCCCTCGTCCTCACTCCCGGGGCTATGATCTTTCAGGGTCTGTTGCGCTCGTGCAGTGGGGATGCTCTGTCACGGTCCGTCGTCCTCGCCCCAGGGGTAATACACTTTCGAGGTCCGTCGTCCTCACTCCCGGGGCGATGGTCAGTAGGGATACGTCATACTCGCCCCCAGGATGATGGTCTTGCGGTGTCCGTCGCCCTCGTCCCGGGGCGATGCTCTGTCGCGAACCCTCGCCCTCGCTCCACGAAGATGCCCTGTCTAGGTCCGTCGTCCTCGCCCCCAGTGCGATGCTCTGTCGGGGTCTGTCATTCTCGCCCCCACAAGGATGATCTTGTGGCGTCCATCGCCCTCGTGCTCTGTCAGGGTTCGTTGTCCTCGCCCCGGGGGGATGCCTTGTCGGGGTCCGTTGTCATCGCACACGGGAGGATCATTTGTCGGTGTCCGTCGTCCTCAACACCGGGCCAATGCTCTGTCGGGGTGTCTCGTCCTTGCCCTAGGGGCCATGCTCTGTCAGGGTCTGTCGTCCTCGCCCCCGGGAGGATGGTCTTTGGCATCCGTCTCCCCTCGTCCTGGGGGTTTGCTCTGTCGAGGTCCGTCGTCCTCTCCCGGGGGATGACCTGTCGCGGTCTCTCGTCATCCCAGCCGGAAGGATTATCTGTCAGTGTCCGTCGTCCTCACCCGGGGCAATGACCTGTCGGGGTCCCTCGTCCTCGTCCCATAAAGATTATCTGTAAGGGTCCATCGCCCGCGTCCCGGGTCGATGCTCTTTCAGGGTCCGACATCTCCAGCCCCAGGTCGATGCCCTGTCTGGGTCTGTCGTCCTCGCCTTTGGGAGGATGATCTGTCGAGGTCTCTCGTCCTCGCCTCCAGGGACAATACACTTCCGGGATCCATCGTCCTCGCTTTCAGGGCGATGGTCGGTAGGGATATGGCATACTCGCCTCGCGGGAGGATGATCTTGGGGCATCCGTTGCTCTCGTCCGGGGCGATGCTCTGTCGAGGTCCGTCATCCTCGCACCGGGGTGATGCCTTTTCGGGTCTGTCGTCATCGCACCCGGGAGGATCATTTGTTGGTGTCGGTCGTCCTCAACCCCGGGGCAATGCTCTGTCGGGGCCCTCGTCCTCGCCCTCGGGGCGATGCTCTGTCAGGGTCTGCCTCCCTCGTCTCCCAGGGATGCTCATTCAGGGTCCATTGCCCTCGTCCCAAAGCGATGCTCTGTCATGGTCTGTCGCCCTCGTCCCGGAGAGATGCTCTTTCGAGGTCTTTAGTCAACGCCCTGGGGCAATACCTTTCAGGGTCCATTGTCCTTGCTCTGGGGCTATGTTCTGTAGAGGTCTGTCATCCTTGCCCCACGGGGTATGACCTGTCGGGGAGTCCGGCGTCCTTGGCCCTGGGGCGTGCACTGTCAAGGTGTGTCGTCCTCGCCCTAGGGGATGCTCTGTCGGGGTCCGTTGTCCTCGTTGCCCGGGGATGCTCTGTCAGGGTCTGTCGTCCTCGCCCTCGGGGAGATATTCTGTCAGGGTCCTCATCCTTGCCCCGGGGCAATACATATTTGAAGTCCGTCGTCCTCGCTCCCAGGACGATGGTCAGTAGGGATACACCATACTCCGTCCCTGAGAGGATGATCTTGTGGCTTCCGTCACCTCGTCCCAGGGCAATGCTCTGTCGAGGGCCCTCGTCCTCATCCCCAAAGGATTTTCTGTCAGGGTCCGTCTCCCTCGTCTCCTGGCAATGCTCTGTCAAGGTCCATCGCTCTCGTCCCAGGACGATGCTCTATCAGTGTCCGTCGCCCTCGTCCCACGGGCGATGCTCTGTCGGGTTCCATCATCCTCGGCTCTGGGGCGATGCTCGGTCAGGGTCTGTCGTCCTCGCCCTACAGGGATGCCCTGTCAGGGTCCGTTGTCCTTGTTACCGGGGATGTCCTGTCAGGGTCCGTCATCCTCTCCCTCGTGGGGATGCAATTTTGGTGTCCCTTATCCTCGCCCCCAAGGGCAATTCTCGTTCGGGGGTTTGTCGTCCTCGCCCTGACGGGGATGTCCTGTCGGGGGTCCATCCTCCTCGCCCCTGGGCTATGCTCTGTCGGAGTCTGTCGTCCCTCGCACCGTAGGAAGCCTTGTCGGGGTCCGTCGTCATCGCACTCCAAGAGGATCATTTGTCAATGTCCATCGTCCTCAACCTTGGGGCAATGACCTGTCCGGGTCCCTTGTCCTCACCCTTGGGGCGATGCTCTGTCACGGTCCGTCTCCCTCGTCGCCTGTGGATTCTCTCTCAGGGTCCATCACCCTCGTCCCAGGGCGATGTTCTGTCAGGGTCTGTCACCCTCGTCCTGGGGCTATGTTCTGTCAGGGTCCGTCGTACTCACCCCCGGGGCGATTCTCTGTTGGGGTCTGTCGTCCTTGCCCTGAAAAGATGTCCTGTCAGGCTCTGTCGTCATTGCACTCGGGAGGATCATTTGTCGGTGTCCGTCATCCTCAACACCGGGGCAATGCTCTGTCCGGGTCCCTTGTCCTCGCCCACGAGGCGATGCTCTGTCGGGGTCTGTCGTCCTTGCCCCCGGGAGGATGGTCTTTTGACATCCGTCACCCTCGCCCCAGGGGGATTTTCTGTCAGGGTTCGTCGTCCTCGCCCCGGAGGGATGCCCTGTCGCGGTCTCCCGTCATCGCACCCGGAAGGATCATATGTGGGTGTATGTTGTCCTCACCCCCGGGGCAATGCCCTGTCGGGGTCGCTCGTCCTCACCCTGGGAAGATGATCTGTCAGTGTCCGTCGCCCTCGTCCCTGGGGGGATGATCTGTCGAGGTTTGTCGTCCTCGTACCGGGGGGATGCCTTGTCGAGGTCCGTCGTCATCGCAACCAGGAGGATGAATTTTCAATGTCCATCGTCCTCAACCCCGGGGCAATGCTCTGTTGGGTACACTCATCCTTGCCCCGAATGGATGATCTGTCGGCATCCATCGTGCTCGCCCTTGGGATAATACACTTTCGGGGTCGGTCGTCCTCGCCTCCGAGGCGATGGTCAGTAGGGATACGTCCTCCTCGCCCCAGTGGGATGCCTTGTCGTGGTCCCTTGTCGTCGCCCCCAAGAGCATGATCTTTCAGCATCCGTCGCCCTCGTCCCAGGAGAATGATCTGTCGGCGTCCCTCGTCCTTGCCCCCGAGGCAATACACTTTTGGGGTCCGTCTTCCTCTCTCCCGGGGCGATGGTCAGTAGGGATACGTCATACTTGCCCTCGAGAGGATGATCTTGCGGAGACCGTCGCCCTCATCCTAGGGCGATGCTCTGTTGGTGGCCCTCGTCCTCGCCCCGGAGGAATGCTCTGTCGGGGTCTTTCGTCCTCGCCCCACGGGGATGCCCTGTTGGGGTCCATCCTCTTCGCCCCCTGGGCTATGCTCTGTTGGAGTCTGTTGTCCTCGCACCGGTAAAAAGCCTTGTCGGGGTCCGTCATCATCGCACCCGAGAGGATCATTTGTCAGTGTCCGTCATCCTCATCCCTGGGGCACGGCTCTGTCCCGGTCCCTCGTCCTCGCCCTCGGGGCGATGCTCTGTCACAGTCCGTCTCCCTCATCACCTGTGGATTCTCTGTCCGGGTCCATCGCCCTCGTCCCAGGGCAATGTTGTGTCAGGGTCTGTCGCCCTCATCCCGGGGGGATGCTCTGTCGGGGTCCGTTGTCCTCGCCCCACGGGGATTCCCTGTTCAGGGTTTGTCGTCCCTGCCCCCTGGGCGCTGCTCTGTCGGGGTCTGTCTTCCTCGCCCCGGGGAGATGCCCTGTCGGGGTCCATCATCATCGCACCCGGAAGGATCATTTGTCGGTGTCCGTCGTCCTCAACCCCGGGGCAATGCTCTGTCGGGGTCCCTTGTCCTCTCCCACGAGACGATGCTCTGTCGGGGTCTGTCGTCCTTTCCCGGGGTGGATGGTTTTCGACATCCGTCACCCTCGTCCCGGGGGGATGCTCTGTTGGGGTCCGTCATCCTCGCCCCGGGAAGATGCCCTGTCGGGGTCTGAAATCATTGCTCCCGGGAGGATCATTTGTCGCTATCCGTCATCCTCAACCGCGGGGCAATGCACTCTCGGGGTCCCTTGTCCTCGCCTCCAGGGCAATGCCCTGTCAGGGTCCGTCGTCCTCGCCCTCGGGGGGATGATCTCTCTGAATTTGTCGTCCTCTCACCGGGGGGATGCCTTCTTGGGGTCCATAATCATCACACCCAGGAGGATCATTTGTCAGTGTCATTCGTCCTCAACCCCGTGGCAATGATCTGTCAAGGTCCCTAGTCCTCCCCCTTGGAGCGATGCTTTGTCAGGATCCGTCTCCCTCGTCTCGCAGGGATGCTCTGTCAGGGTCCATCGCTTTCGTTCCAGGGCGATGCTCTGTAGGGGTCTGTCGTCCTAGCCTCACGGGGATGCCCTGTCCGGGTCCGACGTCCTTGGCCCTGGGGAGATGCTCTGTCGGGGTGTGTCGTCCCTGCCCCGGGGGGATGCTCTATCAGGGTCTCTTGTCCTCATTACCCGGGGATGCTCAGTCAGGGCCCGTCGTCCTTGCCCTTCGGCGGATGATCTGTCAGCGTCCCTCGTCCTTGACCCCGGGGCAATACACTTTCGGGGTCCGTCGTCCTCTCTCCAGGGGCGATGGTCAGTAGGAATACGTCATACTTGCCCCCGAGAGGATGATCTTGCGGTGTCCTTCGCCCTCATCCCGGGGCGATTCTCCGTCAGGGTCATTCGCCCTCGTCCCAGGGCTATTCCCTGTCGGGGTCCGTCGTCCTCGCCCCTGGGGTGATGCTCTGTCAGGGTCCATCGTTCTCACCCTACGGGGTGTCCTGTCGGGGTCCGTCATCATCGCACCCGGAAGGATCATTTTTCGGTGTCCGTCGTCCTCAACCCTGGGGCAATGCTCTCTCGGTGTGACTTTTCCTCGCCCCCGGGGCCATGCTCTGTCGGGGTCTGTGGTTCTTGCCCTCGGGAGGATGATCTTTAGGTGTCCTTTGCCCTCGTCCCGAGGTGATGCTCTGTCAGGGTTTGCCATCCTCGCACCGGGGGGATGCTCTGTCATCGTCCGAGATTCTCGGCCCCGGGCCGATGCTCTGTCGGAGTCCGTCGTCATCGCCTTGGCGGGATCATCTGTCGGGGTTCGTTGTCCTCGTCGCCACGATGATGATCTTTAGGCATCTGTCACCCTCATCCTGGGGGGATGTTCCTTCAAGGTCCCTCATCCACGCCCTAGGGGGGATGCTCTGTCTTGGTTCCTCGTCCTCACCCACGGATCAATGTAATGTCGGGTTTTGTCGTCCTCGGCCCCAGGGGGATGCTCTTTCGGGGTCCGTCATCTTCGCACCAGAGGGATGCTCTGTCCGTGTCCAACGTCCTCGGCCCCGGGGCGATGTTTTGTCTAAGTGTGTCGTCCTCGCCCCAGGGGGATGCTCTGTCAAGGTCCGTAGTCCTCGTTACCCGGGGATGCTCTGTCAGGGTCCATCGTCCTCACCCTCAGGGGGATGATCTGTCGGGGTCAGTCATCCTCGCCACACAGGGATGCACTGTCGGGGTCCGTCATCCTCGCCCCGGGGAGATGCCCTGTCAAGGTCCAGCGTCATCGCACCCAGGAGGATCATTTGTCGGTGTCCGTCATCCTCAATCCCGGGGCAATGCTCTGTCGGGGTCCCTTGTCCTCGCCCACGAGGCGATGCTCTGTCGGGGTCTGTCGTCCTTCCCTGGGGAGGATGGTTTTCGACATCCGTCACCCTCGTCCCAGGGGGATGCTCTGTCGGGGTCTGTTATCCTCGCCCCAGGGAGATGCCCTCTCGGGGTCTGTCATCATCGCACCCAAAAGGATCATTTGTCACTGTCCATCGTCTTCAACCCCGGGGCAATGCCCCTTCAAGGTCCCTTGTCCTCGCCTCCCAGGCGATGCTCTGTTGGGATCTGTCGTCCTTGCCCCCGGGACGATGGTCTTTTGACATCTGTCACCCTTGTCCTGGGGGGATTATCTGTCAGAGTCCGTCGTCCTCGCCCCGGAGGGATGCCCTGTCGCGGTCTCTCGTCATCGCACCCGGAAGGATCATATGTGGGTGTATGTCGTCCTCACCCCCGGGGCAATGCCCTGTCGGGGTCCCTCGTCCTCACCCTGGGAAGATGATCTGTCAGTGTCCGTCGCCCTCGTCCCGAGGGGATGATCTGTCGAGGTTTGTCGTCCTCGTACCGGGGGGATGCCTTGTCGAGGTCCGTCGTCATCGCAACCAGGAGGATGAATTGTCGGTGTCCGTCGTCCTCAACCCCGGGGCAATGCTCTGTTGGGTACACTCTTACTCGCCCCGAATGGATGCTCTGTCGGGGTCCGTTGTTCTCGCCCTTGGGATAATACACTTTCGGGGTCTGTCGTCCTCGCCCCCGAGGTGATGGTCAGTAGGGATACATCGTCCTCGCCCCAGTGGGATGCCTTGGCGGGGTCCCTCGTCCTCACCCACAAGAGGATGATCTTTCAACGTCCGTCGCCCTTGTTCCGGGGGAATGTCCTGTCGGGGTCCATCGTCCTCGCCCCCGAGGCAATACACTTTTGGGGTCCGTCATCCTCGCTCCTGAAGCAATGGTCAGTAGGGATACGTTATCCTTGCGCTCGGGAGAATGAACTTGCGGCGTCTGTTGCCCTCGTCCCAAGGCGATGATTTTTCAGGGTCCGTTGTTTTCGCCCCCGAGGCAATACATTTTCAGGGTCCCTTGTCCTTGCCCCGGGGGGATGCTCTGGCAAGGTCCGTCGTCCTCGCCCCGGACGGATGCCCTGTTGGGGTCCATCGTCCTCGCCCCTGGGGCGATGTTCAGCAGGGATACGCCATCGTCGCCCCCGGTGGAGGCTCTGTCAGGATACGTCGTCCTCGCCTCCGGGAGGATGATCGTTCGGCGTCCGTCGCACTCGTCCGTTAGCGATGCTCTGTCGGGGTGCATCGTCCTCGCCCTGCGGGGATGCTCTGTCAGGGTCTGTCGTCCTCGCCCCCGGGGAAATGCTCGGTCGGAGTCCATCATCTTCGCGCCAGAGGGATGCTCTGTCAGGGTCCGTCGACCTCGTCCTCCGGGGATGCTCTGTCTGGGTCCGTCGTACTTGCACCCGAGGCAATGCTCTGTCGGGGACCATCGTCCTCGCCCCGGTGGGACGATCTGTTGGGGTCCCTCGTCCTCGCCCCCGGGGCAGTACAGTTTTGGGGTCTGTCGTCCTCGCCCCTGGGGCAATGGTCAGTAGGTATACGTTGTCCTCGCCCAAGGGGGAGGTTTTTTCAGGGTACCTCGTCCTCGCCCCCGGGGCGATGGTCAGTAGGGATACGCCATACTTGCTCCCGAGAGGATTATCTTGCAGCGTCTGTTGCCCTCGTCCCGGGGCGATGCTCTGTGGGGACGCTCGTCCTCACCCCGAAGGGATGCTCTTTCGGGTTCTGCGTTTTCGCCCCAAGGGGATGCCTTGTCGGGGTCCGTCGTCCACGCCCCCGGGGCGATGCTTTGTCGGGTTCTGTCGTCCTCGCCCCGGGGAGATGCCCTGTCGCGGTCAGTCGTCATCGCACCCTGGAGGATCATTTGTTGGTGTCCATCATCCTCAATCCCGTGGACGATGCTTTGTCGGGGCCCGTCGTCCTCACACTGGGGGGAGGCTCTTTCAGGGTCCGACGTCCTCGGCCTCGGGGCAATGCTCTGTCGGGGTCAGTCGTCATCGCCTTGGGGGGATCATATGTCGGGGTCCGTCATCCTCACCCCCACGGTGATGATCTTTCGACATCTGTCGCCCTCATCCTTGGGGGGATTTCCTCTAAGGGTCACTGGTCCACGCCCCCGAAAGAGGCTCTTTCTGGGTCTCTCGTCTTTGCCCCCAGGGCAATGCTCTGTCGGGGTCCGTCGTCATCGCCCCCGGTGGGACGATTTGTTGGGGTCCCTCGTCCTCGCTCTCGGTGCAATACAATTTCGGGATCCATCGTCCTCGCCCCCGGGGCGATGGTCAGTAGGTATACGTTGTCCTCGCCCAAGGGGGAGGCTCTGTTGGGGTCCCTCGTCCTCCCCCCTGGAAGGACGACCTTTTGGCGTTCGTCGCCCTCGATCTGGGGGGATGCTCTGTCAGGATTCGTCGTCCTCGCACCAGGGGTATAATCGGTCCAGGTCCGTCGTCCACGCCCCCGGGGCGATAGTCTGTCAGGGTCCCTCATCATCGCCCCGGAAAGATGATCTGTCAGGGTCCGTCGCCCTCGTCCCGGGGCAATGCTCTGTCGGGGACCGTCGTCCTCGACCCCGGGTGGATGCTCTGTCAGGGTCCGTCGTCCTTGCCCCCGGGGCAATGCTCTGTCGGGGTCCATCGTCCTCGCCCCGGAGGGACGGTCTGTAGGGTTCCGTCGTCCTTGGCCCAGGGGGATGCCCTTTCAGAGTCCATCGTCGTCGCGCCCAGGGCGACGATCTTTCGGGGTCCGTCGTCCTTGCCCCGGGGCGATGCCCTGTCGGGGTCGGTCATCATCGCACACGGGAGGATCATTTGTCGTTGTCCGTCGTCCTAGTTACCCGGGGCGATGGTCTGTCAGGGTCCGTCGTCCTCACACCAGAGGCAATATATTTTTCGAGTCCGCGTTCCTCGCTCGCGGGGCAATGCTCTGTAAGGGTCTGTCGTCCTCGTCCTACAAGGATGGATTGTCAGGGTCTAATGTCCTCAGCCCTGGGGCAATGCTCTGTCGGGTTGTGTCTTCCTTGTTTCGAGGGGATGCTCTGTTGGGGTCCTTTGTCTTTGTTACCTGGGGACGCTCTGTCAGGGTCCGTCGTCCTCGCCCCCAGGGCAATACATTTTCGGGGTCCGTCGTCCCCGCTCGTGGGGTGATGGTCAGTAGGGATACATCATACTCGCCCCCGAAAGGATGATCTTGCGACGTCTGTCGCCCTCGTCCACCAGCAATGCTCTGTCAGGGTCATTCGCCCTCGTCTCCGGGCAATGCCCTGTCGGGGTCCGACGTCCTCGCCCCCGGGGCGATGCTCTGTCGGGGTCGTTCGTCTTCACCTTACGGGGATGCCCTGTCGGGGTCTGCTGTCATTGCACCCGGGAGGATCATTTCTCAGTGCTCGTCGTCCTCAAACTCAGGGCAATGCTCTGTCCCGGTCCCTTGTCCTCACCCTTGCGGTGATGCTCTGTCGGGGTCTGTCTTCCTCTCCCCCGGGAGGATGATCTTTCGGAGTCTGTCACCCTCGACCCGGGGGGATGCCCTGTCGGGGTCCGTCGTCCTCGTCCCGAGGGGATGCCCTGTCGGGGTCTTTCGTCATCGCACCTGAAAGGATCATCTGTCCGTGTCCATCATCCTCACCCCCAGGGCAATACCCTGTCTGGGTCCCTCGTCCTCGGCCCCGGGGTAAGATGATCTCTCAGGGCCCGTCGCCCTCGTCCCGGGGCGATGCTCTGTCAGCATCCGACGTCCTCGGCCCCGGGGCGATGCTTAGTCGGGGTCTGTCGTCATCGCCTTGGGGGGATCATCTGTCGGGGTCCGTCATCCTCGCCCCCACGGTGATGATCTTTTGACATCTATCACCCTCATCCCAGGGGATGTACTCTCGGGGTCCCTAGTCCACACCCCCGGCGGGATGCTCTGTCTGGGTCCCTCATCCTCGCCCCCGGATCAATGCAATTTCGGGGCCCATCATCCTCACACCTAGGGGATGCTCTGTCGGGGTCTGTCATCGCCACACCGGAGGGATGCACTGATGTCCTCGGCCCTGGGGCAATGCTGTGTCGGGGTGTGTCGTCCTCGCCCCCGGGGATGCCCTGTCGGGGTTAATCGTCCTCGCCCCCGGGGAGATGATCTATCGGGGTCTGTAATCCACGTACCGCAGGGATGTCTTGGCGAGGTCCGTCACTTATGCAACCAGGAGGATCATTTGTCGGTGTCCGTCGTCCTCAACCCCGGGGCAATGATGTGTCGGGGTCTCTCGTCGTCGCCCTCGGGGCGATGCTCTGTCAGGGTCTGTCTCCCTCGTCTCCCGGGGATGCTCTGTCAGGGTCCATCGCCTTTGTCCCAGGGCGATGCTCTGTCAGGGTCCGTCGCCCTCGTCCCTGAGCGATGCTCTGTCGAGGTCCATCGTCCTCGCACCAGGGGGATAATCTGTCCGGGTCCATTAACCTCTCCCCACGGGTGATGCTCTGTCAGGCTGCATTGTCCTCACCCCCGAGAGGGATGATCTGTCGCGCTTTGTCGTCCTTGCCCCCGGGGGGATCATCTGTCTGGATCCGTCATCCTCGCCACCTCAACGATGTTTGTTCGGCGTCAGTCGCCCTGGTCCAGGGGCGATGTTCAGTCGGGATCCCTCCTCCTCTCCTTGGGGGGATACTCTGTCGGGGTGCGTCGCAGTCGTCCCGGTGGGATCATCTGTCAGGGTCCATCGTCCTCGCCCCCAGGGGGATGCTCTGTCGGGGACCGTCGTCCTCTTACCGGGGGGTTGCTCGGTCGGGGTCTGTCGTCATCGCCCCCGGGGGGATGCTCTGTCGCGGTCCGTCGTTCTCGCCCCTGGGGCAATTCTCTGTCGGGGTCCGACGTTGTCACCTTGGGGGGATAATCTCTCGGCGGCCGTCGCCCTCGTCCCAGGGCGATGCTCTGTGGGGTTCCTCCTCCTCTGCTTGAGGGGAGTCTTTGTCGGGGTTCGTCGCCATCATCACAGGGGGATCATCTGTCAGGGTCCATCATCCTCGCCTGTGGAGGATGTTCTCTCGGGGTCCCTTGTCCTCGCCCCCGGGATGATAATGATTCGGCGTCCATCGCCCTCGTTCCGGGGTGATGTTATGATGGGATTCATCATCCTCGAACCGGGAGGATGCTCTGTCGAGGTCCGTCGTCCTCGCGCCCGGGGCAATACACTTTCGGGGTCCGTTGTCCTCGTCCCCGGTATGATTCTCTGTCGGGGTCTGTCATTCTCGCACCAGGGGGATGCCTTTTCAGGATCCGTCATCATCGCATCCGGGAGGATCATTTGTCGGTGTCCATCGTCCTCAACCCCAGGGCTATGCTCTGTCGGTTTCTGTCGTCTTTGCCCCCGGGAAAATGCTCTGTCGGGGTCTCTCATCCTCGCCCCGGGAAGGTGATCTGTCAGGGTCCGTCGCCCTTGTCCCTGCGCGATGCTCTGTCGGGGTCTGTCGTCCTCGCCCCCAGGGGGATGCTCTGTCACGGTCTGTCGTCCTCGCCCCCGGGGCAATGCTCTGTCGTCGTCTGACGTCCTCGCCTCCGGGGGGATAATCTGTCGGGGTCTGTCATCCTCGCCACTTCAACGATGTTTTTTTGGCGTCAGTCGCCCTCGCTCTGTCGGGATCCCGCCTCCTCTCTTTGGGAGGATACTCTCTCAGGGTGCGTCGCAG
This sequence comes from Luscinia luscinia, assembly GCA_034336685.1. Taxonomy (NCBI): domain Eukaryota; kingdom Metazoa; phylum Chordata; class Aves; order Passeriformes; family Muscicapidae; genus Luscinia; species Luscinia luscinia. The sequence goes on from JAKWBO010000914.1 coordinate 21,328, forward strand.
TCGTCCCCGGGGATCATCTGTCAGTGTCCGTTGTCCTCACCCCGGTGCGTTCCTCTGTCAGGGTCCCTCGTCCTCGCCCCGGGGGATGTTCTCTTGGGGTCCGTCGTCCTCGCCCCCAGGGGGATGCTCTGTCGGGGTCCGTTGTCCTCAAACCGGGGAGTTGTTCGGCCGGGATCTGTCGTCGTCGCCCCCGGGGGGATGCTCTGTCGGGGTCTGTCATTTCTCGCTCCCAAGGCAATGCTCTGTCGGGGTCCCATGTCTTCGCCTTGGGGAATCATCTCTTGGCGTCCATCGCCCCTCGTCCCGGGGTGATGCTCTGTCTGGGTCCCTCCTCCTCTCTTTGAGGAGTCTTTGTCAGTGTTCGTCGCCGTCATCCAGGTGGGATCATCTGTCAGGGTCCGTCGTTTTCGCCCGGAGGGATGATCTAACAGGGTCCCTCGTCCTCAGCCCTGGGGGATGTTCTCTCGGGGTCCATCAATCTTGCTCCAAGGGAATGCTCTGGCGAAATCCTCGTCCTCACCCCCGGGGCAATGCCCGTCGGGGTCCCCCGTCCTCGAACTGGGAAGATGATCTGCCCGTGTCCGTCGCCCCTCGTCCCGGGGCGATGCTCTGTCGAGGTCCAGTCGTCCTAGCCCCTGAAGGGATGCCTTGTCGGGGTCTCTCGTCATCGCACCCAGAAGGATCATCTGTCGGTGTCCGTCGTCCTCTCTCCCGGTGCGATGCCCTGTCAGGGTCTGTCGTCCTCGCCCTCGGGGGGATGATCTGTCGAGGTCTGTCATCCTCGCCCCACGGGAATGCACTCTCGGGGTCTGTCGTCCTCACACCTGGGGGATGCCTTATCGGGGTCAGGCGTCATTGCACCCAGGAGGATCATTTCTCGGTGTCTGTCGTCCTCAAACCCGTGGCAGTGCTCTGTCATGGTCTGTCGCCCTCGTCCCAGGGTGATGAGGTTTCGGGGTCCGTCGTCCTCACCCCCGGGGCAATACATTTTCGGGGTCCCTTGTCCTCGCCCCCAGGGCGATGCTCTGTAGGGGTCTGTGGTCCTTGTACCAGGGGGATGATCTGTCATGGTCCGTCGTCCTCTCCCCCGGGGTGATGCTCTGTTGGGGTCTGTCGTCTCACCCCAGGGGGATGCTCTTTCGGACTCCGTCGTCCTCGCCCTCGGGGGGATGTTCTCTCGGGGTCCGTCATCATCGCCCCAGGGGAGATGCTCTGTCGGGGTCCCTCTTCTTCTCCTTGAGTGGAGTCTTTGTCGGGGTTCGTCGCTGTCGTCTCAGGGGGATTATTTGTCAGGGTCCCTCGTCCTCGCCCGTGGGGGATGTTCTCTCGGGGTTCCTCGTCCTCGCCCCCGGAGGGATTTTGTCTCGGGGTCCATCTTTCTCGCTCCAGGGGGATGCTCTATCGCGGTCTTTCTTTTTCGCCCCCGGGATGATGATCTTTCGGTATTCATCACCCTCATCCCGGGATGATGATCTGTCGGGGTTCATCATCCTCGAAACGGGAGGATGCCCTGTCTGGGTCCGTTGTCCTCGCCCAGGGAAAATGCTCTGTCGGGGTCCATCGTCCTCGCCCTCGGGGCAATGTTCTGTCTGGGTCCGACCTCCTCGCCACTGGGGGAATCATCTGTCAGGGTCCGTCGTCCTCGTCTCTGGGTGTATGATCTGTCGGGGTCCGTCACCCTCGCTCCCAGGGGGATGCTCTGTCGGGGTCCGTTGCCCTCACTTCCTGGGGGATGATCTGTTGGGGTCCCTCCTCCTCCTCTTGGCTGGATACTCTGTTGTGGTCCGTGGTCCAAGGGGGATGATCTGTCGGGTTCGGTCGTCCTCGCCCTGGGGCAATACTATCTTGGTGTCCACCCTCGCCCTGACGGAGGATCGGGGTGTCTCGTCGTCTCCATCCATTCTTTGTGGGGATGGTAGGATTGGTCAGGACATCTCCGCCCGCTTCCCATTACTGGGGAAGGGTGCGGGTGGTTTCGGTTCTTAACTTGGGGTGAGTGGGGATGCTCTCCGTGGAGCGGAGCAGTCTCTGGCGGGGTCTCCGCTCCTTCGTTGCCGCTCCTCCGCTATACGGGGTCCGGATCATCTCCGTGCTTGTTTTTTGTGGGGATGAGTGGTCAGGTCATGTCCATCCTCATTCTCTGCAACACAGAGGGCACGGGTGGTCTCCCTCCACCTCACCTTTGGCAGGCCGG
>JAKWBO010000915.1:0-23519 GCA_034336685.1 Luscinia luscinia
CAGAGTGAAATTTCAAATATTCCAGAGTGAAATTTAAATTATTCCAGAGTGAAATTTAAAATATTCCAGAGGGACATTTCACATATTCCAGAGGGAGATTTAAAATATTCCAGAGTGAAATTTAAATTATTCCAGAGTGAAATTGGGGATTTTGGAGCTGTGCAGAAACGTTCTGAGCTGAGCTGGGCCATGGAAATTTCTTCATCTCAGAGAAAAGTTGGTTTAAGGGAGGTGTGGCTGCTTAAATCTGTGGAAAAAAAAAAAAAGAATAAAACAAAATTCAAGTTTTTGAATAATCCTTGAAATGAAGAAATTTTTCATCAGGCCTAAAAAAAAAAAAAAAGAAATTTAAATTTTTGAGCAATTCCTGAAATAAAGAAGAGAATTTTTTTTCAGCAGGTCTTAAAAAAAAATAAACCCAACAAAAAAAATCAAAAAGAGAATAAAACAAAATTCAAATTTTTGAATGATCCCTGAAATGAAAAAATTTTTCATCAGGCCTAAAAAAAAAAATAAAAATCCAAAAACCAAAAAAATCTTATTCTAAATCTAATTTTAAATATTAAATCTTATTCTAAATCTTATTCTAAATCTTATTTTAAATATAATTTAAAATATAATTATATATAATTTTAATTAAATATAATTTATAATTAAATATAATTTTAAATATTATTTTAAATCTTATTCTAAATATAATTCTAAACATAATTTTAAAGATTTTAAATATTATTATTCTAAATCTTATTTTAAATATTAATCTAAATGTAATTTAAAATATTATTTTAAATATTATTCTTAATCTTATTCAGCAGTGGCAGCAGATCAGATCTGCTGGAATTAGAATAACCTTGGCTATAAATAGAATTATCTGGGCCAGAGCAGACTCAGCTTTTCTCACCAGAGTCACCTCTAAACCCAGCACATCCTGGGCCTGAAAAATCTAATTTTCCTGGAGTTTTTTTCTTTTTTCTGGACCTGAAAAATGTGAATTTCTTGGAGATTTTTTCTTTTCTCTCCCTTAAAAATCAGATATTCCTAGAGATTTTTTTTTCTGTCCCAGTGATTTTTTTCTGTCCCTGAAAAGAGAGATTTTCCTGGAGATTTTTCTTTTCTCTCCCTGAAAAATCAGATTTTCTTAGAGATTTATTTTCTGCTGGCCCTGAAAAAAGAGATTTTTCCATCAGAAAAAAAAAATAGGAGAAAATAGGAAAAGAGGAAACCAGAGGATTTCCCTTAATTCCTTTCCCAAATCCTCTTTTCCAGGTGAGCTGGGGATGCTGAGCTGCTGTTTGATGACAATTCCCATTTTTTTTCCTCCTTAAATTCCCATTAAATTAATTCCCATTAAATTCCCATTAAATTCCCAACCTGATCCCAAATTCCAGCTCCTCACCCGTGGCTGAATTCACCCCCTGAGCAATTCCCAGGAGGAAAAGTCCTGGAATTCAGCAGGGGAAGGAGGAAAAATCCATGGAATTCACCTTGGGTACCACAGGATGGGGTTGCCATGGAAACCGTCACCATGGAGCCGTTACCATGGAGACGGTCCCAGGGATGGGGAAAGAAAGGAAAGGAAAGGAAAGGAAAGGAAAGGAAAGGAAGAGAAAGAGAAAGGAAAGGAAAGGAAAGGAAAGGAAAGGAAAGGAAAGGAAAGGAAAGGAAAGGAAAGGAAAGGAAAGGAAAGGAAAGGAAAGGAAAGGAAAGGAAAGGAAAGGAAAGGAAAGGAAAGGAAAGGAAAGGAAAGGAAAGGAAAGGATTAAAATCAATTTAGGGATCTGAATTGGATCAATTTAGGATCAAAGTTGGATCAATTCAGGGATCAATTTAAGGATTGAAATTGGATCTATTTAGGGACTGAATTTGGATCAATTTGGGATCCCAGCTCTGTCAATCAGAATTTTCCAGGAATTCCCTGGTTCCCTTTTCCAGGAATTTTTCCATGGATCCCTTTTCCAGGCATCCTTTCCTTGCATCATTTCCTAGATCAGTTTTCAGGAATTCTTTCCTGGATCCCTTTCCAGGAATTCTTTCCCTGGATCCCTTTCCCAGAGCTCCTTTCTTTGGATCATTTCCTTGGATCAGTTTTCCAGGAATTCTTTCTCTGGATCCTTTCCTGGATCACTTTCCCAGGAATTCTTTCCTGGATCCTTTTCAAGGACACATTCCTGGATTATTTTCCAGGGATCCTTTCCCAGGAATTCTTTTCCTGGATCATTTCCCTGGATCACTTTCCCAGGAATTCTTTCCCTGGATCCCTTTTTCAGAATTCTTTCCCTGGATCCTTTCCTGGATCCCTTTTCAGAATTCTTTCCCTGGATCCCTTTTCCAGAGATTTTTTCCTGGATCCCCTTTTCAGAATTCTTTCCCTGGATTCTTTCCTGGATCCCTTTCCAGGAATTCTTCTCTGGATTCCTTTTTCAGGATTTTTTTCCCTGGATCCCTTTTTCAGTAATTCTTTCCCTGGATCCCTTTCCCTGGATCCTTTCCCTGGATCACTTTCCCAGAATTCTTTCCCTGGATCCCTTTGGGGTGCAGCTGATTGTGACCCTGGCTGTAACTGGGGTGAAGCCAGAGGAAGCAAATCTATTTTTAGATCTCACAATTCCCATTCCCACGGGACATTGGAACATTCCTGGCGTGACTTTGGCCACATTTGGTGGATTTTGCCGTTTCTGTGTAAAACACGGGCAGAGTTTGGGATTCAGAAGCGCTCTGCGCTGTGAGGAATGGCAGGATTGTTCCGTGGGGAGGGTTTGGGATGGGGCCAGGGATTGTTCTCCCTCCCCTGCTGCCGGAAAAAATCCTGGCAGGGCTTCAGCAGGAAGGAGAGCTCAGGAAACAGGCAGGGCAGGGAGCCAGGGCTGCTCCAGCTGCTCCACACTGGGGATAGTGCTGCCTTTGGATTTTTTTTTTTTTTTTTTTTTGGGTGGAAAGATTCAATTCTTGGCAGAGTTGGATTGCTGCAGCTGGGAGAGGCTGTGCTGAGCATCCCTGTGGGATGGGAAAATGGGATGGGGTGATGGGATGGGATCAATGGGATAAGTGGGATAGGATCAGTGGGATGGAGATGGGATCCACTGGATAAATGGGATGGGATCAGTGGGATCAATAGGATCAATGGGATAAAGGGGATAAATGGGATAGATGGGATGGGATCAGTGGGATGGTGTAGGATGGGATCAATGGAATGGGATAATGGGATGGGATCAATGGGATGAGATCAGTGGGATCAATGGGATGAGATCAGTGGGATGAGATCAATGGGATGAGATCAATGGGATCAATAGGATAGATGGGATGGGATCAGTGGGACGGTGTAGGATGGGATCAATGGGATGAGATCAATGGGATCGATGGGATGGGATCGATGGGATCAGTGGGATGGGGTAATGGGATGGCATCAGTGGGATGGGATCCACTGGATAAATGGGATGGGATCAATGGGATCAATGGGATAAAGGGGATAGATGGGATAGGATCGGTGGGATGGTGTAGGATGGGATCAATAGGATACGATCAATGGGATAGATGGGATGGGATCAGTAGGATGGGATCCACGGGATAAATAGAGATGGGATCAATGGGATAAAGGGGATAAATGGGATAGATGGGATGGGATCAGTGGGATGGGATCCACGGGATAAATGAGATGGGATCAATAGGATCAATGGGATAAAGGGATAAATGGGATAGATGGGATGGGATCAGTGGGGTGGTGTAGGATGGGATCAGTGGGATGGGGTAATGGGATGGGATCAATGGGATGAGATCAATGGGATCAATGGGATGGGATTAATGGGATGGCATCAGTGGGATGGGATCCACTAGATAAATGGGATGGGATCAATGGGATAAAGGGGATAGATGGGATGGGATCAGTGGGACGGTGTAGGATGGGATCAATGGGATGAGATCAATGGGATCGATGGGATGGGACTGATGGGATCAGTGGGATGGGGTAATGGGATGGCATCAGTGGGATGGGATCCACTGGATAAATGGGATGGGATCAATGGGATCAATGGGATAAAGGGATAGATGGGATAGGATCGGTGGGATGGTGTAGGATGGGATCAATAGGATGCGATCAATGGGATAGATGGATGGGATCAGTGGGATGGGATCCACGGGATAAATGAGATGGGATCAATGGGATAAAGGGATAAATGGGATAGATGGGATGGGATCAGTGGGATGGATCCACGGGATAAATGAGATGGGATCAATAGGATCAATGGGATAAAGGGGATAAAATGGGATAGATGGGATGGGATCAGTGGGTGGTGTAGGATGGGATCAGTGGGATGGGGTAATGGGATGGGATCAATGGGATGAGATCAATGGGATCAATGGGATGGGATTAATGGGATGGCATCAGTGGGATGGGATCCACTAGATAAATGGGATGGGATCAATGGGATAAAGGGATAGATGGGATGGGATCAGTGGGATGGTGTAGGATGGGATCAATAGGATGAGATCAATGGGATAGATGGGATGGGATCAGTGGGATGGGATCCACGGGATAAATGAGATGGGATCAATAGGATCAATGGGATAAATAGGATAGGTGGGATGGGATCAATGGGATGAGTGGGATGGGATGGGATCAGTGGGATCAATGAGACAAATGGGATCAACAGGATGGGATCAAGGGGATCAATGGATAAGATCAATAGGATCAATGGGATAAATGGGATGGGATCAGTGAGATGGTGTAGGATGGAATCAGTGGGATGGGATGGGATCAATGAGACCGATGGGATCAATGAGATTGGATCAAGGGGATCAATGGATGAGATCAATGGGATCAATAGGATCAATGGGATGAGAGATCAATGGGATCAGTGGATGGGATCAGTGGGATGGGATCCACTGGATAAATGAGATGGGATCAATGGGATGGGATCAATAGGATCAATGGGATAAATGGGATAGGTGGGATGGGATCAATGGGATGGGATGGGATCAGTGGGATGGGGTCAGTGGGATCGATGGGATCGATGGGATCAATGAGATTAGATCAAGGGGATCAATGGATTAGATCAATGGGATCAGTGGGATCAGTGAGATGAGATCAATGGGATCAATGGGGTGGGATCAATGGGATGGGATCAATGGGATCAATAGGATCCATGGGATAAATGGGATAAATGGGATGGGATCAATGGGATAAATGGGATGGGATCAGTGGGATGGTGTAGGACGGAATCAGTGGGATGGGATCAGTGAGATCAATGGGATCAATGAGATTGGATCAAGGGGATCAATGGATGAGATCAATGGGATCAGTGGGATCAATGGGATGGGATCAGTGGGATGGGATCAACGGGATCAATGAGATCGATGGGATCAATGAGATGGGATCAAGGGATCAATGGATGAGATCAATGGGATCAGTGGGATCAATGGGATGGGATCAGTGGGATGGGATCAACGGGATCAATGAGATCGATGGGATCAATGAGATGGGATCAAGGGGATCAATGGATGAGATCAATGGGATCAGTGGGATCAATGGGATGGGATCAGTGGGATGGGATGGGATCAATGAGATCAATGGGATCAATGAGATGGGATCAAGGGGATCAACGGATGAGATCAATGGGATCAGTGGGATCAATGGGGTGGGATCAGTGGGATGGGATCAATGAGATTGATGGGATCAATGAGATGGGATCAAGGGGATCAATGGATGAGATCGTTGGGACCAATGGGATCAATGGGATGGAATCAGTGGGATGGGATCAACGGGATCGATGGGATCGATGGGATCAATGAGTTGAGATCAAGGGGATCAATGGATGAGATCAATGGGATCAATAGGATCAATGGGATGGGATCAGTGGGATGGGATCGATGGGATTAATGAGATGGGGATCAAGGGGATCAATGGATGAGATCAATGGGATCAATGGGATGGGATCAAGGGGATCAATGGATGGGATCAATGGGATCAGTGGGATCAATGGGATCAATGAGATGGGATCAATGAGACCGATGGGATCAATGAGATTGGATCAAGGGGATCAATGGATGAGATCGATGAGATCAATGGGATCACTGGGATGGGATCAACAAACCCAAAACATTTCTGCAGGAATTCTGCCCTTCCCTTTGCATTAGCCAGGAAATTCAAACTGAACCAAACCATTCCTGCAGGAATTCTGCTGCTCCTTTTGGATTAGCCAGAAAATTCAAACTAAACCAAAACATGGTTTACTCCTAATTCTATCTCACAGCAGAAAATAAGTGTATTAAAATTAACAAACCTAAACTATAATTTATTAGCCAGAAAATTCAAACTGAACCAAAACATTCCTGCAGGAATTCTGCTGCTCTCTTTGGATTGGGGCTGGAAATGGGGTTTGGTGCCTGTTTGGGGACAATTCCTGAGTTGAGAGGTGAAAATTCACTTCAGGCACAGCCTGGACATGGAGTTTGGTGCCTGTTTGGGGTTGAGTTTTGGGGTTGAGAGGTGAAAATTCAGCAGTTGAGCACAGCCTGGAAATGGGGTTTGGAATGGAAAAATGGCAGAACAAAGCCACCAAATTAATTTTCTGGGGGTTTCTTCTCAGAATTTCTCTACACTGGAATCATCTCCAATTTTTTTTTTTTCCTGGAATTTATTCCTGAGTTTTGCCCTGATTCTGGAGCAGCAGGAAAGAACAAATCCCTGCTCCTGTCACAGCCCCTCTGACCCTTGCTGGCCTCTTCCCCAACCATCACCTGACCATTCCTTGTTCCTAATTAATGATCCCTCCTTGTTCCTAATTTAATTACTGATCCCTCCTTGTTCCTAATTAGTGACTCCTCCTTGCTCTGTTGCAGGGCGACCATCGATGAGGTGGAGACAGATGTGGTGGAGATTGAGGCAAAGCTGGACAAGGTGAGGGGGCAGTTTTTGGGGTGAGGGGGAGCCCCTGCTCAGGAAATGGGTCCCCCCAATTGTCCCCCAAAAATCTGAGCCTGTTTCCAGATGTTAAATGGATTTTTAGGCTCGTCCCAAGGGCTGCTCTGACCTCCTCACCCTGCTGCTGGAGCTGGGGAGCCCCTGCTCAGGAATTGGGACCCTGAAAGTGGGGAGGAAATTTTAGGGAGGAGATTTTAGGGGATTAAAATCTGAGCCCATTTCCAGCTGCTAAATCATATTCTATTACAATACAATTATTATTATATTATACATTATGATATTTAGCACCCAGGTTTGTCCCTCTGAGCTGGGGCAGGAGTTCCAGGCACTTTGGTGATAAATATTTCTCATCCTGCTGCTGCTGGATCTGGGGGAGCCCCTGCTCAGGAATTGGGTCCCTCCAATTGTCCCCAAAAATCTGAGCCCATTTCCAGATGTTTAATTGATATTTAGGCTTGTCCCAAGGGCTGGCAGCTGCCAGATGTGAAGGAGATAGAGGCAAAGCTTGACAGGGTTTTGGTTTTTTGGGGGCAGTTTGTGAGGCCCTGCTCAGGAATTGGGACCCTTCAATTGTCCCCAAAAATCTGAGCCCATTTCCAGCTGCTAAATCATATTCTATTACAATATAATTATTTTATATTATTTATTATAATATTTAGCTCCCAGATTTGTCCCTCTGAGCTTGGACAGGAGCTCTGGGCACTTTGGTGATAAATATTGACCTCCTCACCCTGCTGTTGGATCTGGGGAAGCCCCTGCTCAGGAATTGGGTCCTCCCAAGTGGGGAGGAAATTTTAGGGAGGAGATTTTATGGGATTAAAATCTGAGCCCGTTTCCAGCTGTTTAATTGATGTTTGGGCTTGTCCCAAGGGCTGGCAGCTGCCAGATGTGGAGGAGATGGAGGCAAAGCTGGACAGGGTTTTGGTTTTTTGGGGGCAGTTTCAGGAATTGGGTCCCTGAAAGTGAGAAGGAAATTTTAGGGAGGAGATTTTAGGGGATTAAAATCTGAGCTCGTTTCCCACTGTTAAATTATGTTCTATTCCAATATAATTATTATTATATTATTTATTATAATATTTAGCACCCAGGTTTGTCCCTCTGAGCTGGGACAGGAGCCCCAGGCAGGCTCTGCCTTGGGGATTTCTCCCAGGGCTGGCTGTCCCCTCCTCACCCCATTTTGGTGACATTTTTTAGGGTAGGAGGTTTTTGTTCAGGATGTGACCCTGGAAATTCCCTCTCAGGGACCAGTTTTAGGCTGGTGGTTCCTAAACCTGGAAATTGGCTTTTTCAGCCCTTGTTCCTGCTCTGTCTGAGAGGTTTTTATTCTAAAAATAGAATTATTTTTTGTTGTTATTTATTATTATTTTGTTTTATAAAAATAGAAAGGAAGGAGATGTGGCAGGAGAGCTGCTGGATTTTATGTATGAGATCTCCCCCAGGGCAGGCAGGGAAAAAATCCCAATGTCTGAGGGAGAAATAAATTAGCTGAGTGGGAGCCACCAGCCCTGGGCAAGGCTGTGCCCTACAAAACCTCTGTGCCCTACAAAACCTCTGTATCCTATAAAACCTCTGTGTCCAGAAAACCTCTGTATCCTACAGAACCTCTGTCCTACAAAACCTCTGTCCTACAAAACCCCTATATCCTACAAAACCTCTGTGCCCTGCAAAACATCTATGCCCTACAAAACCTCTGTGCCCTACAGGCTGTGTTTGGTCTGCTCTGGATTTGGGATTGGGGTTTGGGATTGGGATTGTCCCCATGTCCCTGTCTTGTGTCCCTGTGTTCCCATATCTCTGTCCCCATATCCCCTTGTCCCCCTGTCCCTGTGTCCCATGTCCCCATGCCCATACCTCCATATCCATGTCCCTGTCCCTGTCCCCACATCTGTGTCCCTGTGTTCCCATGTCTCTGTGTCCATGTCCCCATCCCTGTCCCCATGTCCCTGTCCCATATCCCTATCCCATGTCCCTGTCCCCAATCCCTGTCCCCAATCCCTGTCCCCAGTCCCTGTCCCTGTCCCCATATCCCTGACCCTGTCCCCAGTCCCTGTCCCTGTCCCCATATCCCTGACCCTGTCCCCAATCCCTGTCCCTGACCCTGTCCCCATATCCCATGTCCCTGTCCCCAATCCCTGTCCCTGACCCTGTCTGTCCCTGTCCCCAGCTGGTGAAGCTGTGCAGGGGCTGTCCCCATATCCCTGTCCCCATATCCCTGTCTGTCCCTGTCCCCATATCCCTGTCCCCAATCGCTGTCTGTCCCTGTCCCCAGCTGATGAAGCTGTGCAGGGCTGTCCCCGTATCCCATATCCCTGTCCCCAGTCCCTGTCCCCAGCTGGTGAAGCTGTGCAGGACTGTCCCCATATCCCATGTCCCATATCCCATGTCCCATATCCCATATCTCTGTCCCCTGTCCCTGTCCCCAGCTGGTGAAGCTGTGCAGGGCTGTCCCCATATCCCATATCTCTGTCCCCAATCGCTGTCCCCAGCTGGTGAAGCTGTGCAGGGCTGTCTGTCCCATGTCCCATATCCCATGTCCCATATCCCATATCTCTGTCCCCTGTCCCTGTCCCCAGCTGGTGAAGCTGTGCAGGGCTGTCTGTCCCATGTCCCATATCCCATATCTCTGTCCCCAATCGCTGTCCCCAGCTGGTGAAGCTGTGCAGCGGGATGATCGAGGCGGGCAAGGTTTACCTCACCACCAACAAGCACTTTGTGAGCGGCGTGCGGGACCTGTCCCAGCAGTGCCGCAAGGACCGCATGGTCTCGGTGAGCGGGGCGGGGCGGGGGGCTGGGGGTAGTCCCGGGGGGCGGGGGGTGATCTGAGTGATCCCAATGGGGCTGGGGGTGATCCCGGGGGCTGGGGGTGATCTGAGTGGGGCTGGGGGTGATCCAGGGGGCTGGGGGGTGATCCCAGTGGGGCTGGGGGTGATCTGAGTGATCCCAATGGGGCTGGGGGGTGATCCGGGGCGGGGGGTGGTCCTGGGGGCTGGGGTGATCCCGGGGGGCTGGGGGTGATCCCAGTGGGGCTGGGGTGATCTGAGTGATCCCAGTGGGGCTGGGGGGTGATCCCAGGGGGCTGGGGGGCTGGGGGTGATCTGAGTGGGGCTGGGGGCGGGGGAGTGATCCCAGTGGGTTTGAGGGGACTAGGGGGTGATCCCGGTGGGGCTGAGGGTGATCCCAATGGGGCTGGGGGGCTGGGGGTGATCCCAGTGGGGCTGGGGGGGGTTGGGGGGAGTGATCCCAGTGGGGCTGGGGGCTTCAGGGGTGATCTCGGTGGGTTTGGGGGTTCAGGGGCTGGGGGTGATCCCAGTGGGTTTGGGGGGCTGGGGGTGATCCCGGTGGGGTTGAGAGTGATCCCAATGGGGCTGGGGGGTGATCCTGGGAGGCTGGGGTGATCTGAGTGGGGCTGGGGGGCTGGAGGGCTTCAGGGGCTGGGGGTGATCCCAGTGAGTCTGGGGTTCAGGGGGTGATCTGAGTGGGTCTGGGGGTTCAGGGGGCTGGGGGGGTTCAGGGGGGTGATCCCAGTGAGTCTAGGGGTGGGGCAGCTGGGGGGTGTTTGGGGGATTGAGGTGTTCAGGGGCTGGGGGTGTTCAGGGGCTGGGGGTGTTTTAGGGGTGTTGGGGTGTTTTGGGGGATGGGGGTGTTCAGGGCTGGGGGTGTTTGGAGGGGCCAGGGGTGTTTGGGAGTGATGATCTCCATGAGTCTGGGGGATTGGGGGTGTTCAAGGGGTCTGGAGGGTGTTCAAGGGGCTGGGGGTGTTTGGGGGATTGGGGTGTTCAGGAGGCTGGGGGTGTTCAGGGGGCTGGGGGTGTTTTAGGGGTGTTGGGGTGTTTTAAGGGTGTTGGGGTGTTTTAGGGGTGTTGGGGTGTTTTGGGGATGGGGGTGTTCAGGGGCTGGGGGTGTTTGGAGGGGCCAGGGGTGTTTGGGGGTGATGATCTCCATGAGTCTGGGGGGATTGGGGGTGTTCAAGGGGTCTGGAGGGTGTTCAAGGGGCTGGGGGGTGTTTGGGGGATTGGGGTGTTCAGGGGGCTGGGGGTGTTTTGGGGGGATGGGGGTGTTTGGGGGATCCACTCGGTTCATAATAAAACCAAAAATTTGAGATTTGGGGTTTGAGGGGATGCAGAGAATGCATCCAAATTTGCATTACCCAAAAACACCAGGCTGGAAACAGAGTGAGATCCACTAAAAATGGGATTTGGTGTTTGGGGGATGCAGAGAATTCTGATAACACCAGGCTGGAAATTCAGAGTGAGATCCACTCTGTTTATAATAAAACCAAAAATGAGATTTGCTGTTTGGAGGGAAAAAATTTGGTGTTTGGAGGGAATACAGATCTGTCTGATAACACCAGGTCAGAGTGAGATCCACTGAAAATGGGATTTTGTGTTTGGAGGATGCAGAAAGTGTCCAATAACAATAGGCTGAAAAGAGAGTGAGACCCTCTCTGTTCATAATAAAACCAAAAATGGGATTTAGTGTTTGGAGGAGGCAGAGAATTCTGATAACAGCAGGCTGGAAATAGAGTGAGACCCACTGAAAAATCAGATTTGGTATTTGGGGAGATGCAGAGAATTCTGATAACAGCAGGCTGGAAATTCAGAGTGAGACCCACTCAAAATGAGATTTTGTACTTGTAGGAATGCAGGGAGCCAGGTCAGAGTGAGATCCACTCAAAAATGAGATTTTTTTGTTTGGAGGATACAGAAAGTGTCCAATAACAGCAGGCTTAAAATTCAGAGTGAGGTCCACTGAAAATGAGATTTTGTGTTTGGGGGCGATGCAGAGAATTCTGATAACAGCAGGCTGAAAATTCAGAGTGAGATCCACTCTGTTTATAATAAAACCAAAAATGAGATTTGGTGTTTGGAGAATGCAGAGATTTCCTTTTTTATTTTATTTCTAATTTTTTTTTTTATTTTTTTAATTTACTTTTTTCTTTTTCCCCAGGAATGCCTGGATAAATTTGGGGACAGCCTGCAGGAAATGATCAATTACCACATGGTAAGGAGCTGCTCCTGTTGCCACGGGCAGGTCCTGGAAGGGGAAAAAAGGAAAAGGAGAATTTTATTGAGTTTTTACTGATTTGGGCTGCTCCCAAACCCTTTTTTTGGCAGATTTGTAGATTTTGGAGCTTGGAGTGGAGTCAGACCATGGGTGAGGATGGGATCCCTGGGGATGGTCTGGGATTTTTAACAATAAATAAAAAAATTTTAAAAAAAGTTAAAAATTAAAAAAATAAGAATCAGGAGAAGCTGTCAGAGTCCTTTCCATTATTTCACCAGGCAGGTGGAAAGGATTTTTTTTTCCAAGAAAAAAGCCCCAAAAAACTTTCAAAAAACCCAAAAAAACCAAAACAAAACAAAAAAAAGGAAAAAAAAGAGAAAAAAAATCCAAAAAACAAAAAAAAGAAAAAAGAAAAAAATTCCACAAAACAAAAACAATAAAAGGAAAAAAAGAAAAAAATCCACAAAACAAAAAACAAAAAGGAAAGAAAAGAAAAAGAAAAAAAATCCACACAACAAAAACAAAAAAAAGGAAAGAAAAGAAAAAGAAAAAAATTCCACAAAACAAAAACAAAAAAGGGAAAAAAAAATCCACAAAACAAAAAAAAAAGGAAAAAAAAAGAAAAATTTTCATTTTTTAAAGTATTTCTTTCCTTTTTCAAAGTAATTTTTCCCTATTTCAAAATAATTGATATTCTCCTTTTTCAAAATAATTTATATTTCCCCTGTTTCAAAATAATTCAATTTTTCCCTATTTCAAAATAATTGATTTTTTCCCTTTTCCAGAATAATTATTTTTTCCCTTTTCCAAAATAATTTCTATTTTTCTCCTTTTCCAAAATAACTTAATTTTCCCTCTTTCAAAATAATTGATTTTTTCCCTCTTTCAAAATAATTTATTTTTTCCCTATTTAAAAATAATTTACTTTTTCCCTATTCCAAAATAATTTATTTTTCCCTGCTCCAAAATAATGAAATTTTTTTTTCATTTTCCAAATCAATTAATATTTTTTCCCTTTTCCAAAATAATTTTTTTTTCCCTTTTCCAAAATAATTTTTTCTTCTCTTTTCCAAAATATTTTTTTTTCCCTTTTCCAAAATAATTAATTTTTTTCCTCTTTCTTCCAGATCCTGTTTGACCAGGCCCAGAGGTCGGTCCGGCAGCAGCTGCACAATTTTGTCAAAGAGTGAGTTCAGATTTTAATTTTTATTTTCATTTTTATTTTCAGATCCCAAAATTCAGACCCCAATAATTATTAATAGTAACAATAACAATAACAATAGTAATAATAATAATAATAATAATAATAATAATAATAATAATAATAATGATAATATTAACAAAGAACAACAACAAAAAAGAAACAAAACCAAAAGTAATAATAAAATAAACCAAAAATATCCCACTGTTGATTTTCACCCTTCCAACCCAAATTTCTCCCAATTTTTCCCAATTTTCATCTTTCTAACCCAAAATATTTCCCAATTTCTCCCCAATTTCTCCCAATTTTCACACTCCTAACCCAAATTTCTCCCAATTTCCACCATCCTAACCCAAATATTTCCCAATTTTCACCCTTCTAACCCCAATATGTCCCACTTTCTCCCAATTTTCACCTTTCTAACCCAAATATTTCCCAAATTCTCCCAAATTTCTCCCAATTTTCACCCTCCTAACCCAAATTTCTCCCAATTTTCACCCTCCTAACCCAAATTTCTCCCAATTTTCACCCTCCAAACCGAAATTTCTCCCCTATTTCTCCCCATTTCTCCCAATTTCTCCCAATTTTTTACCCTCCTAACCCAAACTTCTCCCAATTTTCACCCTCCTAACCCAAATTTCTCCCCAATTTCCCCCCTCCTGACCCCAATTTCTCCCAATTTCTCCCCATTTCTTCCCTCCTAACCCAAATTTCTCCTCAATTTTTTCCAATTTTCACCCTTTTAACTGAAACTTCTCCCCATTTCCCCCCTCCTGACCCCAATTTCTCCCCAATTTCTCCCAATTTTCACCCCTCCTATCCCAAATTTCTTCAAATTTTCACGCTTCTAACCCAAATTTCTTCCAATTTTTCCCCAACTTCTCCACTTTTCACCCTCCAAACCCAAATTTCTCCCCATTTCCTCCCCAATTTCTCCCAATATTTCCCAATTTCTCCCAATTTTCACCCTCCTAACCCCAATTTCTGCCCAATTTCTCCCCATTTCCCCCCTCCTAACCCAAATTTCTCCCCATTTCCCCTCCTAACCCAAATTTCTCCCAATTTCTCTCAATTTTCATCCTCCTAACCCAAATTTCTCCCCAATTTCTCCCAATTTTCACCCTACTACCCCAATATTTCCCAATTTCTCCCAATATTCCCAATTTCTCCCCATTTCCCCCCCTCCTGACCCCCCAATTTCCCCCAATTTCTCCCAATTTCCCCTTCTAACCTAAATTTCTCCCAATTTCTCCATTCCCCCTCCTAACCCCAATTTCTCCCAATTTCTCTCCCCAATTTCTCCCCATTTCCCCCTCCTGACCCCAATTTCTTCTCAATTTTTCCCAATTTTTACCCTTTAACCCAAATTTCTCCCCATTTCTCCCCAATTCTCTCCCATTTCCCCCTCCTAACCCAATTTCTCCCAATTTCTCCCCAATATTTCCCATTTCCCCCTCCTAACCCCAATTTCTCCCCATTTCCCCCCTCCTAACCCAAATTTCTCCCCATTTCCCCCTCCTAGCATAATATTCCCCATTGTCCCCACTCCTAACCCCAATTTCTCCCCCTTTTCCCTCCTCTAACCCCAATTTCTCCCCAATTTCTCCCCATTTCCCCTCTAACCCCAATATTTCCCAATTTCCCCCTCCTAACCCCAATTTCTCCTCATTTCCCTCTCCTAACCCCAATTTCTCCCCAATTTCTCCCAATTTCTCCCCATTTCCCCCTCTAACCTCAATATTTCCCATTTCCCCCTCCTAACCCCAATTTCTCCCCCTATTTCCTCCCCATTTCCCACCCTCCTAACCCCAATTTCTCCCCAATTTCTCCCCATTTCCCCTCTCCTGACCCCAATTTCTCCCCATTTCCCCCTCCTAACCCCAATATTTCCCAATTCCCCCTCCTGACTTCAATTTCTCCCCATTTCCCCACCCTCTAACCCCAATTTCTCCCCATTTTCCCCTCTCTAACCCCAATATTTCCACATTTTCCCCCTCCTAACCCCCAATATTTCCCCATTTCCCCCTCCTAACCCCAATTTCTCCCAATTTCTCCCCAATTTCTCCCCATTTCCTCTCCTAACCTTAATTTCTCCCCAATTTCTCCCCATTCCCCCTCCTAACCCCAATATTTCCCCATTTCCCACCATCCTAACTCCCAATTTCTCCCATTTCCCCCTCCTAACCCCAATATTTCCCCATTTCCCCCTCTAACCCCCCAATTTCTCCCCATTTTCCCCCTCCTAACCCCAAATTTCTCCCCATTTCCCCCTTCTAACCCCAATTTCTCCCCATTTCCCCACTCCTAACCCAAATTTCACCCAATTTCTCCCCATTTCCCCCACCTAACCCCAATTTCTCCCCATTTCCCCCTCCTAACCCAATATTTCCCAATTTCCCCCTTCTGACTTAATATTCCCCATTTCCCACCCTCTAACCTAAATTTCTCCTCAATATTTCCCCATTTCCCCCTCCTAACCCAAATTTCTCCCCATTTCCCCCTCTAACCCAAATATCTCCCCATT
The DNA here is from genome assembly GCA_034336685.1 of Luscinia luscinia. Lineage (NCBI taxonomy): Eukaryota > Metazoa > Chordata > Aves > Passeriformes > Muscicapidae > Luscinia > Luscinia luscinia. The sequence goes on from JAKWBO010000915.1 coordinate 15,646, forward strand.
TCCCACCCTCCTGACCCCGATTTCTCCCCAATTTCTCCCATTTCCCCACTCCTAACCCAAATTTCTCCCAATTTCTCCCCAATTTCTCCCCATTTCCCCCTCTAACCCAAATTTTTCCCCATTTCCCCCTCCTGACCCAGAATTTCTCCCCAATTTCTCCCCATTTCCCTCCTAACCCCAATTTCTCCCAATATTTCCCCATTTTCCCTCTCCTAACCCCAATTTCTACCCAATTTCTCCCTATTTACCCCCTTCTAACCCAAATTTCTCCCCATTTCCCCAATATTTCCCCATTTCCCCCTCCTAACCCCAATTTCCCCCATTTCCCCCTCCTAACCCCAATTTCTCCCCAATATTTCCCCATTTCCCCTCCTAACCCCAATTTCTCCCCATTTCCCCTCCTAACCCCAATTTCTCCCCATTTCCCCCACCTAACCCCAATTTCTCCCCATTTCCCCCTCCTAACCCCAATTTCCCCATTTCCCCCACCTAACCCCAATTTCCCTTTCCCCCTCCCTGCCGGGCGCAGCGACGCGCGGCGCTTCAAGGAGAGCAAGAAGCAGTTCGACCGCGTGCGCGCGAGGAGCTGGAGCTGGCGCTGGTGCGGAGCAGCGCAGGCGCCGCGCCACCGGCCCCACGAGGTGGAGGAGGCCACGGGCAGCCTGAGCCTCACCAGGAAATGCTTCAGGCACCTGGCCCTGGACTACGTGCTGCAGGTCTGGGGTTTGGGCACTGGGATGTTGGGGTGTGGGGTTTGTCCCCAAAAATGCCAGAATTTGGGATGGTCTGAGTCACCAGGAGCAGCTCCCAACCAGGGATCGGCAGCTGAAAGAGGAAATGTTCATTATAAAATAATGAACATTTATAATTTCATAATTTATCATTTCTCAGTAAGAGAAGGGAAGAAAACCATTTCCTCACCAGTCCAGGTGAGAAAATCCTGGGAAATGTTCAATATTTAATAATGAACATTTGTAATTTCATAATTTATCATTTCTCAGTAAGAGAAGGGAAGAAAACCATTTCCTCACCAGTCCAGGTGAGAAAATCCTGGGAAATGTTCAATATTTAATAATGAACATTTGTAATTTTATCATTTATCATTTCTCTGTAAGAGAAGGAAAGGAAACATTTCCTCACCAGTCCAGGTGAGAAAATCCTGGGAAATGTTCAATATTTAATAATGAATATTTGTAATTTCATAATTTATACTTTCTCAGTAAGAGAAGGAAAGGAAACCTTTCCCCACCAGTCCAGGTGAGAAAATCTGAGGAAATTGTTCAGTATTTTATAATGAAAATTTGTAATTGTATCATTTATCATTTCTCTGTAAGAGAAATAAAGGAAATGTTTCCCCAGCAGGGATTTCAACCAGTCCAGGTGAGAAAATTCAGGGAAATGTTCCTGAATTTATAATGAATATTTGTAGTTTTATAATTTATACTTTCTCAGTAAGAGAAGGAAAGGAAACATTTCCCCACCAGTCCAGGTGGGAAAATCCAGGGAAAAGTTCAATATTTAATAATGAACATTTATAATTTTATAATTTATCATTTCTCTCTAAGAGAAATGAAGGAAACCTTTCCCCAGGTGCCTGAGCCTCACCAGGAAATGCTTCAGGCACCTGGCCCTGGACTACGTGCTGCAGGTCTGGGGTTTGGGCACTGGGATGTTGGGGTGTGGGGTTTGTCCCCAAAAATGCCAGAATTTGGGATGGTCTGAGTCGCCCATCCCAAGGGATCGGCAGCCGCAGCTGGGAAAAAATTTATAATTTATTATTTTTCTGTAAGAGAAGGAAAAAAATTTCCTCAGAGGAGATTTCAGTCAGTCCAAGTGAGAAAATCCAGGGAAATGTTATTTATTTAATAGTGAATATTTATAATTCTATAATTTATCATTTCGAAGTAAGAGAAGGAAAGGAAACATTTCCCCACCAGTCCAGGTGACAGAATCCAGGGAAATGTTCATGATTGTATCTCAGTAAGAGAAGGAAAGTAAAGCAGGGATTTCAACCAGTCCAGGTGAGAAAATCCAGGAAATGTTCAATATTTAATAATGAACATTTATAATTGTATCATTTATCATTTCCCTGTAAGAGTAGGAAAGGAAATGTTTCCCCACCAATCCAGGTGTGAGGAATCCAAGGAAATGTTCATGATTTCATACTGAACATTTATAATTTTTTAATTTATCATTTCTCAGTAAGAGAAGTGAAGAAAACCATTTCCTCACCAGTCCAGGTGAGAAAATTCTGGGAAACTTTCATGATTTCATACTGAACATTTATAATTTTATAACTTGTCATTTCTAAGTAAGAGAAGGAAAGGAAACATTTCCCCACCAGTCCAGGTGAGAATATCCAGGGAAATGATCAATATTTAATAATGAACATTTGTAATTTTATCATTTATCATTTCTCTGTAAGAGAAATAAAGGAAATGTTTCCCAGCAGGAATTTCAACCAGTCCAGGTGAGAAAATTCAGGAAATGTTCCTGAATTTATAATGAATATTTGTAATTTTATAATTTATACTTTCTCAGTAAGAGAAGGAAAGGAAACATTTCCCCACCAGTCCAGGTGGGAAAATCCAGGAAAAGTTCAATATTTAATAATGAACATTTGTAATTTTATCATTTATCATTTCCCTGTAAGAGTAGGAAAGGATAATGTTTCCCCACCAGTCCTGGTGAGAAAATCCAAGGAAATGTTCATGATTTTTATCTCAGTAAGAAAATAAAGGAAGCATTTCCCAGCAGGGATTCCAACCAGTCCAGGTGGGAAAATTCAGGGAAATGTTCAATATTTTATAATGAATATTTGTAATTTTATAGTTTATTATTTCCCAGTAAGAAAATAAAGGCAATATTTTCCCAGGAGGGATTTTAACCAGTCCAGGTGTGAAATTCCAGGAAATGTTCAATATTTAATAATGAACATTTATAATTTTATAATTTATCATTTCTCAGTAAGAGAAGGAAAAAACAAACATTTCTCAGCAATGATTTCCAACCAGTCCAGGTGTGAAATTCCAGAGAAATGTTCATTATTTTATCTCAGTTAGAGAAATAAAACCATTTCCCCAGCAGAGATTTCAACCAGTCCAGGTGTGAAATTCCAGAGAAATGTTCAATATTTAATAATGAACATTTATAATTTTATAATTTATCAATTCTCAATAAGATAAATAAGAGAAATAAAGAAATTTCAACCAGTCCAGGTGACAAACCCTTCCCGGTCCTGCATTTATTTCACATTTTAATCCCACCTGGAACTCTCCAAAACCAAATTTACAGACAATTCCCTACTGGAATTATTCAGGAATAATTTATAATTTTTTCTGGGGTTTCCCAGTGAATTTGGGAGGTTTTCACAATTTTTTATCTCCTCAGATCAACGTGCTGCAGGCCAAGAAGAAATTTGAGATCCTGGATGCTGTAAGTGCTGCAAAAAGGAGCAAATTCTAATTTTTGGGGATTTTCAGGTGGTGATTTCCTTGTGCCCACAGCAAGAAAAAAAATTATAAATTGCTTTAGGAAAGTAAAAAAAAAAGAATTAAACTCATTTTTTTATTGGGGAAAAAGATATTTGGGGTTTTTTCTTTGCCCACAGTAAAGGGAGGAAGAAAAAAAATTAATTTGGCTTGAGAAAGTAAAAAATAAAGAGTTAAAATATTTTTTTTATTAGGAAAAATGGATTTGGGTTTTTTTGCTCTGCTTTAGGAGAACTTTATGCCCACAGCAAAGTGGGAGGAAGAAAAAAAAAGATAAATTCCTTTGGGGAAGTAAAAAATAAAAAGTTAAACCAAATTTTTTTTACTGAGGAAAAAGGGAATTGGGGTTTTTTTCTCTGTCCCCAGGAGAACTTTGAGAAAAAAGATAAATTGGTTTAAAAAGTAAAAAATAAAGTGTTAAACCCATTTTTTTTAATTGTGAGAAAGAGATTTGGGGTTTTTTACTGTGCCCCAGAGAGGTCACTTTGGGAAATTAAAAATAAAGGGTTAAACTATTTTTTATTTTAATTGGGAAAAGGGATTTGGGGTTTTTTGCTCTGCCCCAGAAATGCTGTTTTGGGAGGAAGGAGAAAAGTGATAAATTGGTTTAGGAAAATAAAAAAGAAAGAGTTCAACTCGGTTTTTTTTAAATTGGGGAAACATTAATTTGGGGTTTTTTACTCTGCCCCAGGAGAACTTTGTGCCCACAGCAAAGTGGGAGGAGAAAAAAGATAAATTCCTTTGGGGAGGTAAAAAATAAAAGGTTGAACCAAATTTTTTAATTGGGGAAAAGGGATTTGGGTTTTTTTTGTCTGTCTCCAGGAGAACTTTGTACCCACAGCAAAGTGGGAGGAAAAAAATATAAAGTCCTTGGGGGAAGTAAAAATTAAAGAGTTAAAACTATTTTTTTATTTGGAAAAGGGATTTGGGGTTTTTACTATGCCCCAGGAAAATTTTGTGTCCACAGCAAAGTGGGAGGAAGGAGAAAAAGCTAAATTGGTTTAATAATAAAAATAAATGGTTAAACCAAATTTTTTTAATTGTGAAAAAGAGGTTTGGAGTTTTTTACTGTGCCCCAGAGAGAGAGTGTCACTTTGGGAAATAAAAAGAAAGGGTTAAACTATTTTATTTTAAATTGGGAAAGGGGTTTGGGGTTTTTTCTCTTTCTCCAGGAAACCTTTGTACCCACAGCAAAGTGGGAGGAAGGAGAAAAAGCTAAATTGGTTTAAGGAAGTAAAAAATAAAGAGTTAAAACTATTTTTTTATTTGGAAAAAGGGATTTGGGGTTTTTACTCTGCCCCAAGAAAATTTTGTGTCCACAGCAAAGTGGGAGGAAGGAGAAGAGAGAAATTGGTTTAAAAACTAAAAATAAAGAGTTAAAACCATTTTTTTAATTGGGGAAAAGGGAATTGGGGTTTTTTTCTCTGTCCCCAGGAGAACTTTGAGAAAAAGATAATAAGGAAAATAAAAAGAAAGAGTTCAACTCGGTTTTTTTAAATTGGGGAAAAATTAATTTGGGGTTTTACTCTGCCCCAGGAGAACTTTGTGCCCACAGCAAAGTGGGGAGGAGAAAAAGATAAATTCCTTTGGGGAGGTAAAAATAAAAGGTTGAACCAAATTTTTTTAATTGGGGAAAAGGGATTTGGGTTTTTTTGTCTGTCTCCAGGAGAACTTTGTACCCACAGCAAAGTGGGAGGAAGAAAAAAAGAGATAAATTCCTTGGGGGAAGTAAAAATAAAGAGTTAAAACTATATTTTTATTTGGAAAAAGGGAGTTGGGGTTTTTACTCTGTCCCAAGAAAAATTTTGTGTCCACAGCAAAGTGGGAGGAAGAAGAGATAAATTGGTTTAAAAATAAAAAATAAATGGTTAGACCAATTTTTTAATTGTGAAAAAGAGGTTTGGGGTTTTACTGTGCCCCAGAGAGGTGACTTTGGGAAATAAGAAATAAAGTTTTTATAATTGGGGAGGGTTTGGGGTCCCTGATGCAGCTGTGCTCTCTCCCCAGATGTTGTCCTTCATGCACGCCCAGTTCACCTTCTTCCAGCAGGGCCACAGCCTGCTGCAGCAGCTGGAGCCCTACATGAAGAACCTGGCCACGGAGGTGGGGGCACCCCAAAACCCTAAAAGGTTCAGGGACCCCCAGGGCTGCACCCCAAAAATCCTGAAAAGGGTGGAGAAAACCAGGACTGCACCCCAAAAACCCAAACAGGATGGGGAACCCCAGGGTGCACCCCAAAATCCTAAAAAGGGTGGGGAAACCCAGGGTGCACCCCAAAATCCTGAAAAGGATGGGGAAACCCAGGACTGCATCCCAAAACCCAAAAGGGTCCAGGAACCCCTAAAGGGAATGGGGGCACCCCAAAACCCAAACAGGATGGGGAGGCCCTGGGCTGCACCCCAAAATCCCAAAAGATCCAGGGAGCCCCAAAGGGATGGGGCACCCCAAAACCCCCAAAGGATGGAGAGCCCCCCATTTTCCCCGCCTATTTTTCCCCGCCATTTTCCCCGCCATTTTCCCGCCATTTTTCCTCCTTTTTCCTCATCTTTGCCCCTTTTTCCTCTTTTTTTCCTTTTTTTCTCTCCTTTTCACCTTTTTTACCTTTTTCTTGCCTCCTTTTTCTTCCATTTTTCGTCCTTTTTTCCTCTTTTCTCCCTCTTTTTTCCTCCTTTTCCCCATCCCTTTCCCTCTTTCCCCTCCTTTTTTACCTCTTTTTTTTGGCCTTTTTCCCCTTCCCATCCTTTTTCCCTCCTTTTCCCTTCATTTTTCTTCTTTTTCCCCTCCTTTCCCCCTCATTGTTGCCCCTTTTGCCTTTTTTTCTGCCTCATTTTGGGCTCTTTTACCACTTTTATCTCTTTTTTACTTCTTTTTCCCTCCTCTCACCCCTCCTTTTTCCCTCCTCTTTGACCCCTTTTCACCTTTTTTTCCCCTTTTCTTTCCTTGCTTTTTCCACTTTTCCCTCTTCTTTTCCCTCTTCTTTTCCCTTTCCTTTCCCCTCATTTTCCCCTCATTTTCCCCTCATTTTCCCCTCATTTTCCCCTCTTTTTTTTCCATTTTCCCTCATTTTCCCCCTCTTTTTTTCCCTTTTCCCCTCCTTTTCTCTCTTTTTGGGGATTTGGGGTGCTGGGATTTGGGGTATTTGGATTTGGGATGTTCTGCTGCCATCCCATCCCAGTTTCCAGGATTTCCATCCTGACTTTTCCCTTTTCCCCATTTTTCCCCAGCTGGATCAGCTGGTGATCGACTCAGCCGTGGAGAAGAGGGAGATGGAGCACAAGCACGCCCCTGATCCAGCAGAGGGTGAGGCCAGAAACAATTCCACGAATTTTTTAGGATCTGGAAAACCTGCTTGAATTCCAGTTCCCCAAATCCAGAATATTCCTGGTGTTTTTGGATGTTCCTGAAAGCCTCCAGCCCCCAAATCCAGAATATTCCTGATTTTTTCTGGATATCCTCAAGAGGCTCCAGTTTCTCAAATTCAGGATTTCTTTAATTTTCTGGGTGTCCCAAGAGCCACCAGCTCCCCAAATCCAGAATTTTTGAATTTTTTTATTTCCCCAAGAGCCTCCAATTCCCCAGTCCTGGATTTTTTAATATTTTGAAGTCCCAAGAGCCTGGTGGCTGCTGGGAATTCCAGTTCCTCGAATCCAGAATATTCCTGAATTTTTTTATTTCTCCATGAGCCTCCAGCTCCCCAAATCGAGAATATTCCTGAATTTTTTGGATGTCCCAAGAGCCTCCAGTTCCTCAATCCAGGATTTTCTGAATATTTTGAAGTCCCAAGAGCCTGGTGGCTCCTGGGAATTCCAGTTCCTCGAATCCAGAATATTCCTGATTTTTTTTTTATTTCTCCATGAGCCTCCAGCTCCCTAAATCCAGGATTTTCCTGAATTTTCTGGATGTTCCCAAGTAGCTCCAGTTCCCCAGTTCTGGATTTTTGGAATATTTTGGAAGTCCCAAGAGCCTGGTGGCTCCTGGGAATTCCAGCTCCTCAAATCCAGAATATTCCTCAATTTTTTGATATCCCAAGAGCCTCCAGCTCCCCAAATCCTGGATTTCCTGAATTTTCTGGATGTTCCCAAGAGCTTCCAGTTCCCCAATTCTGGATTTTTTAATATTTTGAAGTCCCAAGAGCCTGGTGGCTGCTGGGAATTCCAGCTCCCAAATCCAGAATATTCCTGAATTTTTTGATTTTCCCAAGAGCCTCCAGCTCCCCAAATCCAGAATATTCCTGAATTTTTGGATTTCTCCACGAGCCTCCAGTACCCCAAATCCAGAATATTCCTCAATTTTTGGATGTCCCGAGAGCCACCAGTTCCCTAATCCAGGATTTTCTGAATTTTCTGGATGTCCCTGAGAGCTTTTACTTCCCCAGTTCTGGAT
>JAKWBO010000916.1:0-23510 GCA_034336685.1 Luscinia luscinia
CGCGCCCACCCGTGGGTGGGCGTGCAGAAGGGCCTGCGTGTGCCTCTGGGTGTGCCACACGGCGGGCCCACCCGTGGGTGGGCGTGCAGAACTGTTTATGCGGTGCCATTGGGTGTGCCGCCACGGCCGGCCCACCCGTGAGTGGGAGTGCAGAACTGTTTGCGGTTGCCTCTGGGTGTGTCAAGACGGCCGGCCCACCCGTGGGTGGGCCTGCAGAAGGGCCTGCGGTTGCCTCTGGGTGTGCCGCGACGGCCGGCCCACCCGTGGGTGGGCGTGCAGAACTGTTTGCGAGTGTCACTGGGTGTGCCGCCACGGCCGGCCCACCCGTGAGTGGGAGTGCAGAACTGTTTGCGGTTGCCTCTGGGTGTGCCAAGCACGGCCGGCCCACCCGTGGGTGGGCCTGCAGAAGGGCCTGCGGTTGCCTCTGGGTGTGCCGCCGACGGCCGGCCCACCCGTGGGTGGGCGTGCAGAACTGTTTGCGAGTGTCACTGGGTGTGCCGCTGACGGCCGGCCCACCCGTGGGTGGGCGTGCAGAACTGTTTGCGTGTGCCACTGGGTGTGCTTCGCCACGGCCGGCCCACCCGTGTGTGGGCGCTCAGAAGGGCCTGGGGTTGCATCGGGTGTGCCGCCGACGGCCGGCCCACCCGTGGGTGGGCGTGCAGAACTGTTTGCGTGTGCCACTGGGTGCCGCGACGGCCGGCCCACCCGTGGGTGGGCGTGCAGAACTGTTTGCGTGTGCCACTGGGTGTGCCGCCACGGCCGGCCCACTCGCTGGTGGGCGTGCAGAAGTGCCTGCGCTTGCATCTGGGTGTGCCACACGGCCGGCCCACCCGTGGGTGGGCGTGCAGAACTGTTTGCGTGTGCCACTGGATGTGCCGCTCGGACGGCCCACCCGTGGGCGGCCGTGGCAGAACTGTTTGCGTGATCCACTGGGTGTGCCGCCACGGCCGGCCCACCCGTGGGTGGGCGTGCAGAACTGTTTGCGTGTGCCACTGGATGTGCCGCCACGGCCGGCCCACCCGCGATTGGCCGTGGCAGAAGGGTTTGCGGTTGCCTCTGGGTGTGCCGCCACGGCCGGCCCACCCGTGGGTGAACGTAGTAGAAGGGCCTGCGGTTGCCTCTGGGTGTGCCGCTGACGGCCGGCCCACCCGTGGGTGGGCGTGCAGAACTGTTTGCGTGTGCCACTGGGTGTGCCGCGACGGCCGGCTCCACCCGTGGGTGGGCGTGCAGAAGGGCCTGCGTGTGCCTCTGGGTGCCGCTATGGCCGGCCCACCCGTGGGTGGGCGTGCAGAAGGGCCTGCAGTTGCCTCTAGGTGTGCCGCCACGGCCGGCTCCACCCGTGGGTGGGCGTGCAGAACTGTTTGCGTGCGCCACTGGATGTTCCGCCACGGCCGCCCACCCGTGGGTGGGCGTGCAGAACTGTTTGCGTGTGCCACTGGGTGTGCTGCCACGGCCGGCCCACCCGTGGGTGGGCGTGCAGAAGTACCTGCATTTGCCTCTGGGTGTGCCGCCACGGCCGGCTCCACCCGTGGGTGGGCGTGCAGAACTGTTTGCGTGTGCCACTGGGTGTGCCGCCACGGCCGGCTCCACCCGTGGGTGGGCGTGCAGAAGGGTTTGCGTGGTGCCTCTGGGTGTGCCGCCACTGCCGGCCCACCCGTGGTAGGGCGTGCAGAAGGGCCTGCGTGGGGCTCTGTGTGTGCCGCCACGGCCGGCCCACCCGTGGGTGGGCGTGCAGAACTGTTTATGCAGCTACTGGATGTGCCGCCACGGCCGGCCCACCAGTGGTTGGGCGTGCAGAAGGGCCTGGTTGCCTCTGGGTGTGCCGCCACGGCCGGCCCACCCGTGGGTGGAGAGCAGAAGTGCTCTGCGTTTGCCTCTGGGTGTGCCGCTTACGACCGGCCCACCCGTGGGTGGGCGTGCAGAACTGTTTGGCGTGTGCCACTGGATGTGCCGACACGGCCCGCCCACCCGTGGGTGGGCGTGGCAGAAGGGTTTGGCGTGGTGCCTCTGGGTGTGCCGCTACTGCCGGCCCCGCCCCGTGGGTGGGCGTGCAGAATGGCCTGCGTGGGGCTCTTTGTGTGCCGCCACGGCCGGCCCACCAGTGGGTGGGCGTGAAGAACTGTTTGCGTGTGCCAATGGATGTGACGCCACGGCCGGCCAACCCGTGGGTAGGCGTGCAGAAAGGTTTGCAATTGCCTGTGGGTGTGCCGCCACTGCCGGCCCACCCGTGGGTGGGCGTGCAGAAGTGCCTGCGTTTGCCTCTGGGTGTGCCGCCACGGCTGGCCCACCCGTGGGTGGGCGTGAAGAACGGTTTGCGTGTGCCACTGGGTGTGCCGTTACGGCCGGCCCACCCGTGGGTGGGCGTGCAGAAGGGCCTGGGGTTGTTTATGGGTGTGCCGCCACGGCCGGCCCACCCGTGGGAGGGCGTGCAGAAGTGCCTGCGTTTGCGTCTGGGTGTGCCGCCACGGCTGGCCCACCCGTGGGTGGGCGTGCAGAACTGTTTGCGTGTGCCACTGGGTGTGCCGCCACGGCCGGCCCACCCGTGGGTGGGCGTGCAGAAGGGTTTGCGGTTGCCTCTGGGTGTGTCACACGGCCGGCCCACCCGTGGGTGGGCGTGCAGAACTGTTTGCGTTTTGCGACTGGCTGTGCAGCCACGGCCGGCCCACCCGTGGGTGGGCGTGCAGAAGGGCCTGGGTTGTTTATGGGTGTGCCGCCACGGCCGGCCCACCCGTGGGTGGGCGTGCAGAAGGGCCTGGGTTGCCTCTGGGTGTGCCGCCACGGCCGGCCCACCCGTGAATGGGCGTGCAGAAGGGCCTGCGTTTGCCTCTGGGTGTGCCGACACGGCCGGCCCACCCGTGGGTGGGCGTGCAGAGGGGTTTCCGTGTGCCACTGGGTGTGCCGCCACGTCCGGCCCACCCGTGGGTGGGCGTGCAGAAAGGCCTGCGTGGGGCTCTGTCTGTGCCGCCACGGCCGGCCCACCAGTGGGTGGGCGTGAAGAACTGTTTGCGTGTGCCACTGGATGTGCCGACACGGCCCGCCCACCCGTGGGTGGGCGTGCAGAAGGGTTTGCGTGTGCCTCTGGGTGTGCCGCCACTGCCGGTCCGCCCGTGGGTGGGCGTGCAGAAAGGCCTGCGTGGGGCTCTGTGTGTGCCGCCACGGCCGGCCCACCAGTGGGTGGGCGTGAAGAACTGTTTGCGTGTGCCACTGGGTGTGCCGCCACGTCCGGCCCACCCGTGGGTGGGCGTGCAGAAGGGCCTGCGGTTGCCTCTGGGTGTGCCGCCACGGCCGGCCCACCCGTGGGTGGGCGTGCAGAAGGGTTTGCTGTTGCCTCTGGGTGTGCCGCCACGGCCGGCCCACCCGTGGGTGGGCGTGCAGAACTCTTTGCGTGTGCCTCTGGGTGTGCCGCCACGGCCGGCCCACCCGCGGGTGGGCGTGCAGAATTGTTTGTGTGTGCCTCTGGTTGTGCCGCCACGGCCGGCCCACCCGTGGGTGGGCGTGCAGAAGGGTTTGCGTTTGCCTCTGGGTGTGCCGCCACGGCCGGCCCACCCGTGGGTGGGCGTGCAGAAGGGCCTGCGTGTGCCTCTGGGTGTTCCGCCACGGCCGGCCCACCCGTGGGTGGGCGTGCAGAAGTGCCTGCGTTTGCCTCTGGGTGTGCCGCCACGGCCGGCCCACCCGTGGGTGGGCGTGCAGAACCGTTTGCGTGTGCCTCTGGGGGTGCCGCCACGGCCGGCCCACCCGTGGGTGGGCGTGCAGAACTGTTTGCGGTTGCCTCTGGGTGTGCCGCTACGGCCGGCCCATTCGTGGCTGGGTGTGCAGAAGGGCCTGCGGTTGCCTCTGGGTGTGCCGCCACGGCCGGCCCACCCGTGGGTGGGCGTGAAGAAGGGCCTGGGTTTGCCTCTGGGTGTGCCGCCACGGCCGGCCCACCCGTGGGTGGGCGTGCAGAAGTGCCTGCGTTTGCCTGTGGGTGTGCCGCCACGGCCGGCCCACCCGTGGGTGGGCGTGCAGAAGGGTTTGCTGTTGCCTCTGGGTGTGCCGCCACGGCCGGCCCACCCGTGGGTGGGCTGCAGAACTGTTTGCGTGTGCCACTGGGTGTCCCGCCACGGCCGGCCCACCCGTGGGCGGACGTGCAGAAGGGTTTGCGGTAGCCTCTGGGTGTGCCGCCACGGCCGGCCCACCCGTGGGTGGGCGTGCAGAAGGGCCTGCGTGTGCCTCTGGGTGTGCCGCCACGGCGGGCCCACCCGTGGGTGGGCGTGCAGAACTGTTTGCGTGTGCCACTGGGTGTGCCGCCACGGCCGGCCCACCCGTGAGTGGGAGTGCAGAACTGTTTGCGGTTGCCTCTGGGTGTGCCGCCACGGCCGGCCCACCCGTGGGTGGGCCTGCAGAAGGGCCTGCGGTTGCCTCTGGGTGTGCCGCCACGGCCGGCCCACCCGTGGGTGGGCGTGCAGAACTGTTTGCGAGTGTCACTGGGTGTGCCGCCACGGCCGGCCCACCCGTGAGTGGGAGTGCAGAACTGTTTGCGGTTGCCTCTGGGTGTGCCGCCACGGCCGGCCCACCCGTGGGTGGGCCTGCAGAAGGGCCTGCGGTTGCCTCTGGGTGTGCCGCCACGGCCGGCCCACCCGTGGGTGGGCGTGCAGAACTGTTTGCGAGTGTCACTGGGTGTGCCGCCACGGCCGGCCCACCCGTGGGTGGGCGTGCAGAACTGTTTGCGTGTGCCACTGGGTGTGCCGCCACGGCCGGCCCACCCGTGTGTGGGCGTTCAGAAGGGCCTGGGGTTGCATCGGGGTGTGCCGCCACGGCCGGCCCACCCGTGGGTGGGCGTGCAGAACTGTTTGCGTGTGCCACTGGGTGTGCCGCCACGGCCGGCCCACCCGTGGGTGGGCGTGCAGAACTGTTTGCGTGTGCCACTGGGTGTGCCGCCACGGCCGGCCCACTCGCGGGTGGGCGTGCAGAAGTGCCTGCGTTTGCATCTGGGTGTGCCGCCACGGCCGGCCCACCCGTGGGTGGGCGTGCAGAACTGTTTGCGTGTGCCACTGGATGTGCCGCCCCGGACGGCCCACCCGTGGGCGGCCGTGCAGAACTGTTTGCGTGATCCACTGGGTGTGCCGCCACGGCCGGCCCACCCGTGGGTGGGCGTGCAGAACTGTTTGCGTGTGCCACTGGGTGTGCCGCTACGGCCGGCCCACCCGTGGGTGGGCGTGCAGAAGGGCCTGCGTGTGCCTCTGGGTGTGCCGCCACGGCCGGCCCACCCGTGGGTGGGCGTGCAGAAGGGCCTGCAGTTGCCTCTGGGTGTGCCGCCACGGCCGGCCCACCCGTGGGTGGGCGTGCAGAACTGTTTGCGTGTGCCACTGGATGTTCCGCCACGGCCGGCCCACCCGTGGGTGGGCGTGCAGAAGTACCTGCATTTGCCTCTGGGTGTGCCGCCACGGCCGGCCCACCCGTGGGTGGGCGTGCAGAACTGTTTGCGTGTGCCACTGGGTGTGCCGCCACGGCCGGCCCACCCGTGGGTGGGCGTGCAGAACTGTTTGCGTGTGCCTCTGGGTGTGCCGCCACTGCCGGCCCACCCGTGGTAGGGCGTGCAGAAGGGCCTGCGTGGGGCTCTGTGTGTGCCGCCACGGCCGGCCCACCCGTGGGTGGGCGTGCAGAACTGTTTGCGTGTGCCACTGGATGTGCCGCCACGGCCGGCCCACCAGTGGTTGGGCGTGCAGAAGGGCCTGGGGTTGCCTCTGGGTGTGCCGCCACGGCCGGCCCACCCGTGGGTGGGAGAGCAGAAGTGCCTGCGTTTGCCTCTGGGTGTGCCGCCACGACCGGCCCACCCGTGGGTGGGCGTGCAGAACTGTTTGCGTGTGCCACTGGATGTGCCGACACGGCCCGCCCACCCGTGGGTGGGCGTGCAGAAGGGTTTGCGTGTGCCTCTGGGTGTGCCGCCACTGCCGGCCCGCCCGTGGGTGGGCGTGCAGAATGGCCTGCGTGGGGCTCTTTGTGTGCCGCCACGGCCGGCCCACCAGTGGGTGGGCGTGAAGAACTGTTTGCGTGTGCCAATGGATGTGACGCCACGGCCGGCCAACCCGTGGGTAGGCGTGCAGAAAGGTTTGCAATTGCCTGTGGGTGTGCCGCCACTGCCGGCCCACACGTGGGTGGGCGTGCAGAAGTGCCTGCGTTTGCCTCTGGGTGTGCCGCCACGGCTGGCCCACCCGTGGGTGGGCGTGAAGAACGGTTTGCGTGTGCCACTGGGTGTGCCGTTACGGCCGGCCCACCCGTGGGTGGGCGTGCAGAAGGGCCTGGGGTTGTTTATGGGTGTGCCGCCACGGCCGGCCCACCCGTGGGAGGGCGTGCAGAAGTGCCTGCGTTTGCGTCTGGGTGTGCCGCCACGGCTGGCCCACCCGTGGGTGGGCGTGCAGAACTGTTTGCGTGTGCCACTGGGTGTGCCGCCACGGCCGGCCCACCCGTGGGTGGGCGTGCAGAAGGGTTTGCGGTTGCCTCTGGGTGTGCCGCCACGGCCGGCCCACCCGTGGGTGGGCGTGCAGAACTGTTTGCGTTTGCGAATGGCTGTGCAGCCACGGCCGGCCCACCCGTGGGTGGGCGTGCAGAAGGGCCTGGGGTTGTTTATGGGTGTGCCGCCACGGCCGGCCCACCCGTGGGTGGGCGTGCAGAAGGGCCTGGGGTTGCCTCTGGGTGTGCCGCCACGGCCGGCCCACCCGTGAATGGGCGTGCAGAAGGGCCTGCGTTTGCCTCTGGGTGTGCCGACACGGCCGGCCCACCCGTGGGTGGGCGTGCAGAGGGGTTTCCGTGTGCCACTGGGTGTGCCGCCACGTCCGGCCCACCCGTGGGTGGGCGTGCAGAAAGGCCTGCGTGGGGCTCTGTCTGTGCCGCCACGGCCGGCCCACCAGTGGGTGGGCGTGAAGAACTGTTTGCGTGTGCCACTGGATGTGCCGACACGGCCCGCCCACCCGTGGGTGGGCGTGCAGAAGGGTTTGCGTGTGCCTCTGGGTGTGCCGCCACTGCCGGTCCGCCCGTGGGTGGGCGTGCAGAAAGGCCTGCGTGGGGCTCTGTGTGTGCCGCCACGGCCGGCCCACCAGTGGGTGGGCGTGAAGAACTGTTTGCGTGTGCCACTGGGTGTGCCGCCACGTCCGGCCCACCCGTGGGTGGGCTGCAGAAGGCCTGCGGTTGCCTCTGGGTGTGCCGCCGACGGCCGGCCCACCCGTGGGTGGGCGTGCAGAAGGGTTTGCTGTTGCCTCTGGGTGTGCCGCTACGGCCGGCCCACCCGTGGGTGGGCGTGCAGAACTCTTTGCGTGTGCCTCTGGGTGTGCCGCCACGGCCGGCCCACCCGCGGCGGGCATGCAGAAGTGCCTGCTTTGCCTCTGGGTGTGCCGCCACGGCAGGCCCACCCATGGGTGGGCGTGCAGAACTGTTTGCGTTTGCTCTGGGTGTGCCGCCACGGCCGGCCCACCCGTGGGTGGGCGTGCAGAACTGTTTGCGTGTGCCTCTGGGTGTGCCGCCACGGCCGGCCCACCCGTGGGTGGGCGTGCAGAAGGGTTTGCGGTTGCCTCTGGGTGTGCCGCCACGGCCGGCCCAACCGTGGGTGGGCGTGCAGAACCGTTTTGCGTGTTGCCTCTGGGGTGTGCCGCCACAACCGGCCCCACCCCGTGGGTGGGCGTGCAGAAGGGCCTGCGGTTGCCTCTGGGTGTGCCGCCACTGCCGGTTCACTCGTGGGTGGGCGTGCAGAACTGTTTGCGTGTGCCACTGGGTGTGCCGCACGGCCGGCCCACCCGTGGGTAGGCGTGAAGAAGGTCCTGCGTGTGCCTCTGGGTGTGCCGCCACGGCCGGCTCCACCCGTGGGTGGGCGTGCAGAACTGTTTGCGGTTGCCTCTGGGTGTGCCGCCACGGCCGGCCCACCCGTGGGTGGGCGTGCAGAAGGGCCTGCGTGTTGCCTCTGGGTGTGCCGCCACGGCCGGCCCACCCGTGGGTGGGCGTGCAGAAGGTTCCTGCGTTTGCATCTGGGTGTGCCGCCACGGCCGGCCCACCCGTGGGTGGGCGTGCAGAAAGGCTCTGCGGTTGCCTCTGGGTGTGCCGCCACGGCCGGCCCACCCGTGGGTGGGCGTGCAGAACTGGTTTGCGTGTGCCTCTGGGTGTGCCGCCACGGCCGGCCCACCCGTGGGTGGGCGTGCAGAACTGTTTGCGTGTGCCACTGGGTGTGCCGCCACGGCCGGCCCACCCGTGGGTGGGCGTGCAGAAGGGTCTGCGTGTTGCCTCTGGGTGTGCCGCCACGGCCGGCCCACCCGTGGGTGGGCGTGCAGAAATGCCTGCGGTTGCCTCTGGGTGTGCCGCCACGGCCGGCCCACCCGTGGGTGGGCGTGCAGAAGGCCTGGGTTGCCTCTGGATGTGCAGCCACGGCCGGCCCACCCGTGGGTGGGCGTGCAGAACTGTTTGCGTGTGCCTCTGGGTGTGCCGCCACGGCCGGCCCACCCCGTGGGTGGGCGTGCAGAAGGGCCTGCGTGATGCCTCTGGGTGTGCCGCCACGGCCGGCCCACCCGTGGGTTGGCGGGCAGAACTGTTTGCGTGTGCCACTGGGTGTGCCGCCACGGCCGGCCTACCCGTGGGTGGTCGTGCAGAACTGTTTGCGGTTGCCTCTGGGTGTGCCGCCACGGCCGGCCCACCCGCGGGTGGGCGTGGTAGAAGGGCCGCAGTTGCTCTCTGGGTGTGCCGTCACGGCCGGCCCACCCCGTGGGTGGGCGTGCAGAACTGTTTGCGTGTGCCTCTGGGTGTGCCGCTACGGCCGGCCCACCCGTGGGTGGGCGTGCAGAAGGGCATGCGTGGTGCCTCTGGGTGTGCTGCCACGGCCGGCCCACCCCGTGGGTGGGCGTGCAGAAGGGCCTGCGTTTGCCTCTGGGTGTGCCGCCACGGCCGGCCCACCCGTGGGTGGGCGTGCAGAAGGGCCGGCAGTTGCCTCTGGGTGTGCCGCCACGGCAGGCCCACCCATGGGTGGGCGTGCAGAACTGTTTGCGTGTGCCACTGGGTGTGCAGCCACGGCCGGCGCACCCGTGGGTGGGCGTGCAGAACTGTTTGCGTGTGCCTCTGGATGTGCCGCCACGGCCGGCCCACCCGTGGGTGGGCGTGCAGAACTGTTTGCGTGTGCCTCTGGATGTGCCGCCACGGCCGGCCCACCCCGTGGGTGGGCGTGCAGAACTGTTTGCGTGTGCCACTGGGTGTGCCGCCACGGCCGGCCCACCCGTGGGTGGGCGTGCAGAACTGTTTGCGTGTGCCACTGGGTGTGCCGCCACGGCCGGCCCACCCGTGGGTGGGCGTGCAGAACGGGTTTGCGTGTGCCTCTGGGTGTGCCGCCACGGCCGGCCCACCCGTGGGTGGGCGTGCAGAACTGTCTGGGATTGCCTCTGGGTGTGCCGCCACGGCCGGCCCACCCGTGGGTGGGCGTGCAGAACTGTTTGCGTGATGCCACTGGGTGTGCCGACACGGCCGGCCCACCCGTGGGTGGGCGTGCAGAACTGTTTGCGTGTGCCACTGGGTGTGCCGCTACGGCCGGCCCACCCGTGGGTGGGCGTGCAGAACTGTTTGCGTGGTGCCACTGGGTGTGCCGCCACGGCCGGCCCACCCGTGGGTGGGCGTGCAGAAGGGCCGGAGCAGTTGCCTCTGGTGTGCTCACACGCCGGCTCCACCCGTGGGTGGGCGTGCAGAAGTGTTTAGGTGCCACTGGGTGTGCCGCCACGGCCGGCCCACCCGTGGTGGGCGTGCAGACGGGTTTGGACGGTTGCTCTGCGTGCCGCTGACGCCGGCTCCACCCGTGGGTGCGGTGGCAGAACTGGTTGCTTGTGCTCTGGCGTGTCACGACGGCCGGCCCCACCCGGGTGGGCGGCAGAACTGTCCTATGCCAGCCAACTGGCGTGCCGCCACGGCCGCTCCATTCGTGGGTGGGCGTGCAGAAGTGTTTGCGTGTGCCTCTGGGTGTACGCCACGGCCGGCCTACCCGTGGTGGGCGCAGAAGGGTCTGGCAGTTGCCTCTGGGTGCTGCACACGGGCCGGCCCACCGGTGGGTGGGCGTGCAGAAATGCCTGCTGATCCACCGGCTGTGTGCCATCGATTGAGTCGGTCAACCACCACGGTACCTGCAGGAACCTTTATGGTACGACTGACGCCATGATGGTCGCTACCCACGGTAGCGCGGTATGGAACTGTTTGGCGCAGCCGGCAAGTTGCTGAGCGGCTTGATCACCGGTGGGGCAGAAGGTCATATACCTCTGCAAACACGTCGGTCAACGTGGTGGTCGCAGAAGATTGTTGCTCGGTAAACACACGTCCGGCCCAGCGGGTGGGCAGAACGTTATAAAGCCACTGGTGTAAACAAGACGCCGGATCAATTCGTATGGAGATCGTCGTGGCAAACACTGGCAAACATGAGCGCATTCACCAGTGGGCGGTGCGCATGGCCTGCGTGTTGTTCTCAGTGTGTTGACGATGCTGCTCACCTGCGGGTGGCAGGCAGAACCACAAACATCGGCAAATGCGACGGTCGGTCAATCGCGGGCAGTATATAGCGCGCCTCTGCAGTTGTCTGGTAAAGGCCGACAATGGCCGCCTCACCGGTGGTGGCGCAGGAACTGTCGGCGCGAAATACTGGATGGTGTCAGAACGACGGCCCAACGCGGGCGGGCGCAGATCCTTTATGCGATCGACTGGGCGGTATCACTGATGGTCAAGATCAATCGGTATAAGGCTCCTGGCGGTTACTGGAATAATCATCAACAATCAAATCGTGGCAAGCGCAGAACTGTTTCCAGGAATGAGCAAGCCATTGATAACATCCACCGGTGATGCGAAGGCTCGGCGCGGGTCAGGTGTGTTACGACGTCGACCAATCGGTAACAGAAGGTTTTTATATGAGTCTTCGTAGCGGTTTGATGGCCACCAATCAGCGGGCGGGCGCGCAGAACTTGTTTCACAGCATTTAAAAGCTGTCTGACCGGCTCAAACGGTGGGCGGTAGAACTGAGTTTATGGTTGTTTCAGCAAAGCCGGCTGACACCGGCTCAATGCGGGGTAGGTGAGATAATCGCGGTTGCCTCGGCAAATGACGACGGTCGCTCAACCGCGTGGCGGTAACTGTTTATGGTTGACCGATGTCGCCAATGGTCGTTCAACCCGGTGGTTGCAGAACCATCGAGAAACTGATAACACGATACCGGTTCAATCGGTGGGCTGCAGAAGGTTTGAAAGTGGCCTGCGTGGAACATACGTCGTCACACCGTGGGTGGGCGTATAAGGTTCGCGCTGGTCTCAGGTGGTGGTTACGGTCGGGCCCAACGCGGGTGGCGCAGAACTGTCGGTATGCCGACTGGTAACGCTTGACCTGCCCAATCGCGCGGGTACGGTGGCGAACTGTTTCGGCGGTTGAATTTAGCGTCGCTGATATCGGCCCAACGGGTGGGTAAGACTGGCTCGGCGGTTGCCCTAAAAGTTGACACGTTTGCTCAATCGTGGGTGGCGCGCAGACTGTTTGATATAATTAAAAGCTCACAGACGCCCAACAACGCGGTGGTGCAGATGGTTCGCGTTGTCTTCTGTGGTGTCGTTATCGGCCGCTCAACTCGGTGGGCTATATATCTTCGCAGAAGTACTTCCTGGCAAATATCACGTCGGCTTCACACGGGGTGGGTGCGGCAGAGCACCAGCACTGACAGTTGTTGATAACATCAACCGTGGCGTGGCAGATAAGGCCTATTGTTCCCAGGTGTGGCTACACGCCTGCCCACTCGGTGTGGCGCGTAGATGGCCCAGGCAAACTTAGTGGTAATACACAACGGTCACCCGGTATGCAGAAGGTCTGGTTGTCTGGTGTCGACGTCGTCAATCAGGGCAGATGGCGACGCATAATCAGGCAGAATGAGCACTGTCGCCTGACCGGTGCAGAACTGTTTGATGGTGTTTCTGGCAACACACACCGCGACCTGCGGTGGCGGCGGCATGGGGCCTGGTAAATACATTTGCTGCTCAATCAGGGTATGCTGCAGAACTGGTTCAGTCACTAAAACGCTGTCGCCCGGCGCACCGCGGTTAGCAGAGAAGCGGTCGGCGCATGTGTCACCTGGCAACATTGATAACTGGTTCACCGGGGTGGCAAAACGCTGATGTGCTGATTTAGTGGTGGTCGCCAATACTGTTTACCTGAGGTAAGGCGTATATGGTTTGAGGTTGTTCGGTGTCATTGATACTTATCAATTCCGGTACAGAGAACTATTTCGGCAAAGTTGATTTGATGTCGCCACGGCGCCACTCGCACCGGCTGGCGCAGAACCCAGAGGCGGCAAAGTTGACTGGTAAGTCATGACGCCAGTTCGCACCCGTGGCGGGCAGATAGCAACCGCGGCTGGTTTGGCGTCGGCCACGTCACACCTGCTGGCGGGGGCTGCAGAACTGTTTGCGTGGTGCCTCTCAGTGTGCCGCTACGGCCGGCTCCACCCGTGGGTGGGCGTGCAGAAGGGCCTGCGTTTGCCTCTGGGTGTGCCGCCACGGCCGGGCCACCCGTGGGTGGGCGTGCAGAAGTGCCTGCGCTTGCTCTTCTGGGTGTGCCGCCACGGCAGGCTCCACCCATGGGTGGGCGTGCAGAACTGTTTGCGTGTGCCACTGGGTGTGCAGCCACGGCCGGCGCACCCGTGGGTGGGCGTGCAGAACTGTTTGCGTGTGCCACTGGGTGTGCCTCCACGGCCGGCCGCACCCGTGGGTGGGCGTGCAGAAGGGTTTGCGTTTGCCTCTGGGTGTGCCGCCACGGCCGGCCTACCCGTGGGTGGGCGTGCAGAACTGTTTGCGTGTGCCACTGGGTCTGCCGCACGGCCGGCCCACTCCGTGAGGGTGGGCTGCAGAACTGTTTGCGTGTTCCAATGGGTGTGCCGCCACGCCGGGGGGCCCACCCGTGGGTGGGCGTGCAGAACTGTTTGCGTGTGCCAATGGGTGTGCCGCTGACGGGCCGGCCCACCCGTGGGTGGGCGTGCAGAAGGGCCTGTGGTTGCCCCTGGGTTTGCCGCGACGGGCCGGCCCACCCGTGGGTGGGCGTGCAGAACTGTTTGCATGTGCCACTGGGTGTGCCGCCACGGCCGGCCAACCCGTGGGTGGGCGTGCAGAACTGTTTGCGTGTGCCTCTGGGTGTGCCGCCACGGCCGGCCCACCCGTGGGTGGGCGTGCAGAAGGGCCTGCGTGTTGCCTCTGGGTGTGCCGCGACGGCCGGCCCACCCGTGGGTGGGCGCGCAGAAGGGCCGCAGTTGCCTCTGGGTGTGCCACACGGCCGGCCACCCATGGGTGGGCGTGCAGAACTGTTTGCGTGTGCCTCTGGGTGTGCCGCGACGGCCGGCTCCACCCGTGGGTGGGCGTGCAGAAGTGCCTGCGTTTGCCTCTGGGTGTGCCGCGACGGCAGGCCCACCCATGGGTGGGCGTGCAGAACTGTTTGCGCAGTGAGACTGGGTGTGCCGCCACGGCCGGCGCACCCGTGGGTGGGCGTGCAGAACTGTTTGCGCGGTGTCTTCTGGGTGTGCCGCCACGGCCGGCCTACCCGTGGGTGGGCGTGCAGAACTGTTTGGCGGTGTGCCACTGGGTGTGCCGCCACGGCCGGCCCATTCGTGGGTGGGCGTGCAGAAAGGCCTGGGGTTGCCTCTGGGTGTGCTGCCACGGCCGGCCCACCCGTGGGTGGGCGTGCAGAACTGTTTGCGTGTTCCAATGGGTGTGTCACGACGGCCGGCCCACCCGTGGGTGGGCGTGCAGAACTGTTTGCGTGTGCCACTGGGTGTGCCGCCACGGCCGGCGCGACCCGTGGGTGGGCGTGCAGAACTGTTTGGCGTGTGCCTCTGGGTGTGCCGCCACGGCCGCCCACCCGTGGGTGGGCGTGCAGAACTGTTTGCGTGTGCCACTGGCTGTGCCGCCACGGCCGGCCCATTCGTGGGTGGGCGTGCAGAAAGGCCTGGGGTTGCCTCTGGGTGTGCTGCCACGGCCGGCCCACCCGTGCGTGGGCGTGCAGAACTGTTTGCGTGTTCCAATCGGTGTGCCGCCACGGCCGGCCCACCCGTGGGTGGGCGTGCAGAACTGTTTTGCGTGTGCCACTGGGTGTGCCGCCACGGCCGGCGCACCCGTGGGTGGGCGATCAGAAGGGTTTGCGGTTGCCTCTGGGTGTGCCGCCACGGCCGGCCCACCCGTGGGTGGGCGTGCAGAAGGGCCTGCGTTTGCCTCTGGGTGTGCCGCCACGGCCGCCTACCCGTGGGTGGGCATGCAGAACTGTTTGCGTGTGCCTCTGGGTGTGCCGCCACGGCCGGCCCACCCGTGGGTGGGCGTGCAGAACTGTTTGCGTGTGCCACTGGGTGTGCCGCCAAGGCCGGCGCACCCGTGGGTGGGCGTGCAGACGGGCCTGCGGTTGCCTCTGTGTGTGCCGCCACGGCCGGCCCACCCGTGGGTGGGCGTGCAGAACTGTTTGCGTGTGCCACTTGGTGTGCCGCCACGGCCGGCCCATTCGTGGGTGGGCGTGCAGAAAGGCCTGGGGTTGCCTCTGAGTGTGCTGCCACGGCCGCCTACCCGTGGCTGGGCGTGCAGAAGGGTTTGCGTGTGCCACTGGGTGTGCCGCCACAACCGGCCCACCCGTGGGTGGGCGTGCAAAACTGTTTACGTGTGCCACTGGGTGTGCCGCCACGGCCGGCTTACCCGAGGGTGGGCGTGCAGAAGGGTTTGCGGTTGCCTCTGGGTGTGCCGCCACGGCCGGCCCACCCGTGGGTGGGCGTGCAGAACTGTTTGCGTGTGCCACTGGATGTGCCGCCACAGCCGGCTCACCCGTGGCTGGCGTGCAGAACTGTATGCGTGTGCCACTGGGTGTGCCGCCACGGCCGGCCCACCCGTGGGTGGGCGTGAAGAACTGTTTGCGTGTGCCAATGGGTGTGCCGCCACGGCCGGCCCACCCGTGGGTGGGCGTGCAGAAGGGCCTGTAGTTGCCCCTGGGTGTGCCGCTACGGACGGCCCACCCGTGGGTGGGCGTGCAGAACTGTTTGCATGTGCCACTGGGTGTGCCGCCACGGCCGGCCCACCCGTGCGTGGGCGTGCAGAACTGTTTGCGTGTTCCAATCGGTGTGCCGCCACGGCCGGCCCACCCGTGGGTGGGCGTGCAGAACTGTTTGCGTGTGCCACTGGGTGTGCCGCCACGGCCGGCCCACCCGTGGGTGGGCGTGCAGAAGGGCCTGCGGTTGCCTCTGGGTGTGCCGCCACGGCCGCCTACCCGTGGGTGGGCGTGCAGAACTGTTTGCGTGTGCCACTGGGTGTGCCGCCACGGCCGGCCCACCCGTGGGTGGGCGTGCAGAACTGTTTGCGTGTGCCACTGGGTGTGCCGCCAAGGCCGGCGCACCCGTGGGTGGGCGTGAAGACGGGCCTGGGGTTGCCTCTGGGTGTGCCGCCACGGCCGGCCCACCCGTGGGTGGGCGTGCAGAACTGTTTCCGTGTGCCACTGGGTGTGCCGCCACGGCCGGCCCATTCGTGGGTGGGCGTGCAGAAAGGCCTGGGGTTGCCTCTGAGTGTGCTGCCACGACCGGCCCACCCGTGGGTGGACGTGCAGAACTGTTTGCGTGTGCCACTGGATGTGCCGCCACGGCCGGCCCACCCGTGGGTGGGCGTGCAGAACTGTATGCGTGTGCCACTAGGTGTGCCGCCACGGCCGGCCCACCCGTGGGTGGGCGTGCAGAAGTGCCTGCGTTTGCCTCTGGGTGTGCCGCCACGGTCGGCCCACCCGTGGGTGGGCGTGCAGAACTGTTTGCATGTGCCACTGGGTGTTCCGCTACGGCCGGCCCACCCGTGGGTGGGCGTGCAGAAGTGTTTGCGTGTGCCACTGGGTGTGCCGCCACGGCCGGCCCACCCGTGGGTGGGCGTGTAGAAGGGTTTGCGGTTGCCTCTGGGTGTGACGCAACGGCCGGCCCACCCGTCGGTGGGCGTGCAGAAGTGCCTGCGGTTGCCTCTGGGTGTGCCGCCACGGCCGGCCCACCCGTGGGTAGGCGTGCAGAACTGTTTGCGTGTGCCTCTGGGTGTGCCGCTGCGGTCGGCCCACCCGTGGGTGGGCGTGCAGAACTGTTTACGTGTGCCACTGGGTGTGCCGCCACGGCCGGCCCACCCGTGGGTGGGCGTGTAGAAGGGTTTGCGGTTGCCTCTGGGTGTGCCGCCACGGCCGGCCCACCCGTGGGTGGGCGTGCAGAACTGTTTGCGTTTGCCTCTGGGTGTGCCGCCACGGCCGGCCCACCCGTGGGTGGGCGTGCAGAACTGTTTGCGTGTGCCACTGGGTGTGCCGCCACAACCGGCCCACCCGTGGGTGGGCGTGCAGAACTGTTTGCGTGTTCCAATGGGTGTGCCGCCACGGCCGGCCCACCCGTGGGTGGGCGTGCAGAACTGTTTGCGTGTGCCACTGGGTGTGCAGCCACGGCCGGCCCACCCGTGGGTGGGCGTGCAGAACTGTTTGCGTGTGCCACTGGATGTGCCGCCACGGCCGGCCCACCCGTGGGTGGGCGTGCAGAAAGGTTTGCGGTTGCCTCTGGGTGTGCCGCCACGGCCGGCCCACAAGTGGGTGGGCGTGCAGAACTGTTTGCGGTTGCCTCTGGGTGTGCCGCCACGGCCGGCCCACCCGTGGGTGGGCGTGCAGAAGGGCCTGCGTTTGCCTCTGGGTGTGCCGCCACGGCCGGCCCACCCGTGGGTGGGCGTGCAGAAGGGCCTGCGGTTGCCTCTAGGTGTGCCGCCATGGCCGGTTCACTCGTGGGTGTGCGTGCAGAACTGTTTGCGTGTGCCAATGGGTGTGCCGCCACGGCCGGCGCACCCGTGGGTGGGCGTGCAGAAGGGCCGGCAGTTGCCTCTGGGTGTGCCGCCACGGCCGGCCCACCCGTGGGTGGGCGTGCAGAAGTGCCTGCGTTTGTCTCTGGGTGTGCCGCCACGGCCGGCCCACCCGTGGGTGGGCGTGCAGAAGGGCCGGCAGTTGCCTCTGGGTGTGCCGCCACGGCCGGCCCACCCGTGGGTGGGCGTGCAGAAGTGCCTGCGTTTGTCTCTGGGTGTGCCGCCACGGCCGGCCCACCCGTGGGTGGGCGTGCAGAAGGGCCGGCAGTTGCCTCTGGGTGTGCCGCCACGGCCGGCCCACCCGTGGGTGGGCGTGCAAATCTGTTTGCGTGTGCCACTGGATGTGCCGCAACGGCCGGCCCACCCTTGGCTGGGCGTGCAGAACTGTTTGCGTGTGCCTCTGGGTGTGCCGCCACGGCCGGCCCACCCGTGGGTGGGCGTGCAGAAGGGCCTGCGTTTGCCTCTGGGTGTGCCGCCACGGCCGGCCTACCCGTGGGTGGGCGTGCAGAAGGGCCTGCGTTTGCCTCTGGGTGTGCCGCCACGGCCGGCCCACCCGTGGGTGGGCGTGCAGAAGGGCCTGGCAGTTGCCTCTGGGTGTGCCGCCACGGCCGCCCACCCGTGGGTGGGCGTGCAGAACTGTTTGCGTGTGCCTCTGGGTGTGCCGCTACGGCCGGCCCACCCGTGGGTGGGCGTGCAGAAGTGCCTGCGCTTGCCTCTGGGTGTGCCGCCACGGCAGGCCCACCCATGGGTGGCCGTGCAGAACTGTTTGCGTGGTGCCACTGGGTGTGCCGCCACGGCCGGCGCCACCCGTGGGTGGGCGTGCAGAACTGTTTGCGTGTGCCTCTGGGTGTGCCGCCACGGCCGGCCTACCCGTGGTGGGCGTGCAGAACTGTTTGCGTGTGCCACTGGGTGTGCCGCCACGGCCGGCCCATTCGTGGGTGGGCGTGCAGAAAGGCCTGGGGTTGCCTCTGGGTGTGCTGCCACGGCCGGCCCACCCGTGGGTGGGCGTGCAGAACTGTTTGCGTGTTGCCACTGGGTGTGCCGCACGGCCGGCCCACCCGTGGGTGGGCGTGCAGAACTGTTTGCGCGGTGCCACTGGGTGTGCCGCCACGGCCGGGCGACCCGTGGGTGGGCGTGCAGAACTGTTTGCGTGTGCCTCTGGGTGTGCCGCCACGGCCGGCCCACCCGTGGGTGGGCGTGCAGAACTGTTTGCGTGTGCCACTGGCTGTGCCGCCACGGCCGGCCCATTCGTGGGTGGGCGTGCAGAAAGGCCTGGGGTTGCCTCTGGGTGTGCTGCCACGGCCGGCCCACCCGCGGCGTGGGCGTGCAGAACTGTTTGCGTGTTCCAATCGGTGTGTCGCCACGGCCGGCCCACCCGTGGTTGGGCGTGCAGAAGGGCCTGCGTTTGCCTCTGGGTGTGCCGCCACGGCCGGCCCACCCGTGGGTGGGCGTGCAGAACTGTTTGCGTGTGCCTCTGGGTGTGCCGCCACGGCCGGCCCACCCGTGGGTGGGCGTGCAGAACTGTTTGCGTGTGCCACTGGGTGTGCCGCCACGGCCGGCCCACCCGTGGGTGGGCGTGCAGGACGGGCTCTGCGTGTTGCCTCTGGGTGTGCCGCGACGGCCGGCCCACCCGTGGGTGGGCGTGCAGAACTGTTTGCGTGTGCCACTGGGTGTGCCGCCACGGCCGGCCCACTCGTGGGTGGGCGTGCAGAAAGGCCTGCGGTTGCCTCTGGGTGTGCTGCCACGACCGGCCCACCCGTGGGTGGGACGTGCAGAACTGTTTGCGTGTGCCACTGGATGTGCCGCACGGCCGGCCCACCCGTGGGTGGGCGTGCAGAACTGTATGCGTGTGCCACTGGGTGTGCCGCTACGGCCGGCCCACCCGTGGGTGGGCGTGCAGAAGTGCCTGCGCTTGCCTCTGGGTGTGCCACGACGGCCGGCCCACCCGTGGGTGGGCGTGCAGAACTGTTTGCATGTGCCACTGGGTGTGCCGCGACGGCCGGCCCACCCGTGGGTGGGCGTGCAGAACTGTTTGCGTGTGCCACTGGGTGTGCCGCGACGGCCGGCCCACCCGTGGGTGGGCGTGCAGAAGGGTTTGCGGTTGCCTCTGGTGTGTCGCCACGGCCGGCCCACCCGTCGGTGGGCGTGCAGAAGTGCTCTGCGGTTGCCTCTGGGTGTGCCGCCACGGCCGGCCCACCCGTGGGTGGGCGTGCAGAACTGTTTGCGTGTGCCTCTGGGTGTGCCACACGGCCGGCCCACCCGTGGGTGGGCGTGCAGAAAGGCCTGCGGTTGCCTCTGGGTGTGCCGCACGGCCGGCCCACCCGTGGGTGGGCGTGCAGAAGGGCCTGGGGTTGCCTCTGGGTGTGCCGCTACGGCCGGCCCACCCGTGGGTGGGCGTGCAGAAGTGTCTGGCAGTTGCCTCTGGGTGTGCCGCCACGGCCGGCCCACCCGTGGGTGGGCGTGCAGAAGGGCATGCGTGGTGCCTCTGTGTGTGCCGCCACGGCCGGCCCACCCGTGGGTGGGCGTGCAGAACTGTTTGCGTGTGCCTCTGGGTGTGCCAGCACGGCCGGCCCACCCGTGGGTGGGCGTGCAGAAGGGTTTGCGTGTGCCTCTGTGTGTGCCGCACGGCCGGCCCACCCGTGGGTGGGCGTGCAGAACTGTTTACGTGTGCCACTGGGTGTGCCGCCACGGCCGGCCCACCCGAGGGTGGGCGTGCAGAAGGGTTTGCGGTTGCCTCTGGGTGTGCCGCCACGGCCGGCCCACCCGTGGGTGGGCGTGCAGAAGTGCCTGCGGTTGCCTCTGGGTGTGCCGCCACGGCCGGCCCACCCGTGGGTGGGCGTGCAGAACTGTTTGCGTGTGCCACTGGGTGTGAAGCCACGGCCGGCCCACCCGTGGGTGGGCGTGCAGAAGGGCTCTGCGGTTGCCTCTGGGTGTGCCGCCACGGCCGGCCCACCCGTGGGTGGGCGTGCAGAACTGTTTGCGTGTGCCACTGGGTGTGCCGCACGGCCGGCCCACCCGTGGGTGGGCGTGCAGAACTGTTTATGCGGTGCCTCTGGGTGTGCCGCCACGGCCGGCCCACCCGTGGGTGGGCGTGCAGAAGGTCCTGCGTGTGCCTCTGGGTGTGCCGCCGACGGCCGGCCCACCCGTGGGTGGGCGTGCAGAGAACTGTTTTGCGTGTGCCTCTGGGTGTGTCGCACGGCCGGCCCACCCGTGGGTGGGCGTGCAGAACTGTTTGCATGTGCCACTGGGTGTGCCGCCACGGCCGGCCCACCCGTGGGTGGGCGTGCAGAATAGCCTGCGGTTGCCTCTGGGTTTACAGCCACGGCCGGCCCACCCGTGGGTGGGCGTGCAGAACTGTTTGCGTGTGCCACTGGGTGTGCCGCCACGGCCGGCCCACCCGTGGGTGGGCGTGCAGAACTGTTTGCGTGTGCCTCTGGGTGTGCCGCCACGGCCGGCCCACCCGTGGGTGGGCGTGCAGAACTGTTTGCGTGTGCCACTGGGTGTGCCGCCACAACGGGCCCACCCGTGGGTGGGCGTGAAGAACTGTTTACGTGTGCCACTGGGTGTGCCGCCACGGCCGGCCCACCCGTGGGTGGGCGTGCAGAACTGTTTGCGTGTGCCACTGGGTGTGCAGCCACGGCCGGCCCACCCGTGGGTGGGCGTGCAGAACTGTTTGCGTGTGCCACTGGATGTGCCGCCACGGCCGGCCCACCCGTGGGTGGGCGTGCAGAACGGTTTGCGGTTGCCTCTGGGTGTGCCGCGACGGCCGGCCCACCCGTGGGTGGGCGTGCAGAAGGGTCTGCGTGTTGCCTCTGGGTGTGCCGCACGGCCGGCCCACCCGTGGGTGGGCGTGCAGAAGGGCCTGCGGTTGCCTCTGGGTGTGCCGCCACGGCCGGCTCACCCGTGGGTGGGCGTGCAGAACTGTTTGCGTGTGCCTCTGGGTGTGCCGCCACGGCCGGCCCACCCGTGGGTGGGCGTGCAGAACTGTTTGCGTGTGCCACTGGGTGTGCCGCCACGGCCGGCCCACCCGTGGGTGGGCGTGCAGAACTGTTTGCGTGTGCCACTGTGTGTGCCGCCACGGCCGGCCCACCCGTGGGTGGGCGTGCAGAACTGTTTGCGGTTGCCTCTGGGTGTGCCGCCACGGCCGGCCCACCCGTGGGTGGGCGTGCAGAAGTGCCTGGGGTTACCTCTGGGTGTGCCGCCACGGCCGGCCCACGCGTGGGTGGGCGTGCAGAAGGGCCTGCGGTTGCCTCTGGGTGTGCCGCCACGGCCGGCCCACCCGTGGGTGGGCGTGCAGAACTGTTTGCGTGTGCCACTGGGTGTGCCGCCACGGCCGGCCCACCCGTGGGTGGGCGTGCAGAAGGGCATGCGTGGGGCTCTGTGTGTGCCGCCACGGCCGCCCACCCGTGGGTGGGCGTGGAGAACTGTTTGCGTGTGCCACTGGATTTGCCGCCACGGCCGGCCCACCCGTGGGTAGGCGTGCAGAAGGGCCTGGGGTTGCCTCTCGTTGTGCCGCCACGGCCGGCCCACCCGTGGGTGGGCGTGAAGAAGGGCCTTTGTGTGCCTCTGGGTGTGCCGCCACGGCAGGCCCACCCATGGATGGGCGTGCAGAACTGTTTGCGTGTGCCACTGGGTGTGTCGCCACGGCCGGCCCACCCGTGGGTGGGCGTGCAGAACTGTTTGCGTGTGCCACTGGATGTGCCGCCACGGCCGGCCCACCCGTGGGTGGGCGTGCAGAACTGTTTGCGTGTGCCACTGAGTGTGCCGCCACGGCCGGCTCCACCCGTGGGTGGGCGTGCAGAAAAGTTTGCGGTTGCCTCTGGGTGTGCCGCTACGGCCGGCTCCACCCGTGGGTGGGCGTGCAGAAGGGCCTGCGGTTGCCTCTTGGTGTGCCGCCGACGGCCGGCCCACCCGTGGGTGGGCGTGCAGAAGTGCCTGCGTTGCCTCTGGGTGTGCCGCACGGCCGGCCCACCCGTGGGTGGGCGTGCAGAAGGGCCTGCAGTTGCCTCTGGGTGTGCCGCCACGGCCGGCCCACCCGTGGGTGGCGTGCAGAACAGTTTGCGTGTGCCTCTGGGTGTGCCGCCGACGGCCGGCCCACCCGTGGGTGGGCGTGCAGAACTGTTTGCGTGTGCCACTGGGTGTGCCGCCACGGCCGGCCCACCCGTGGGTGGGCGTGCAGAACTGTTTGCGTGTGCCACTGGGTGTGCCGCCACGGCCGGCCCACCCGTGAGTGGGCGTGCAGAAGGGCCTGCGGTTGCCTCTGGGTGTGCCGCCACGGCCGGCCCACCCGTGGGTGGGCGTGCAGAACTGTTTGCGTGTGCCACTGGGTGTGCCGCCACGGCCGGTTCACTCGTGGGTGTGCGTGCAGAACTGTTTGCGTGTGCCAATGGGTGTGCTGCCACGGCCGGCCCACCCGTGGGTGGGCGTGCAGAACTGTTTGCGTGTGCCAATGGGTGTGCCGCCACGGCCGGCCCACCCGTGGGTGGGCGTGCAGAACTGTTTGCGTGTGCCACTGGGTGTGCCGCCACGGCCAGCCCATCCGTGGGTGGGCGTGCAGAACTGTTTGCGTGTGCCACTGGGTGTGCCGCCACGGCCGGACCACCCGTGGGTGGGCGTGCAGAAGGGCCTGCGGTTGCCTCTTGGTGTGCCGCCACGGCCGGCTCACCCGTTGGTGGGCGTGCAGAATGGCCTGCGGTTGCCTCTGGGTATGCCGCCACGGCCGGCCCACCCGTGGGTGGGCGTGCAGAAGGGCCTGCGTGTGGCTCTAAGTGTGCCGCCACGGCCGGCCCACCCGTGGGTGGGCGTGCAGAAGGGTTTGCGGTTGCCTCTGGGTGTGCCGCCACGGCCGGCCCACCCGTGGGTGGGCGTGCAGAACTGTTTGCGTGTGCCACTGGGTGGGCCGCCACGGCCGGCCCACCCGTGGGTGGGCGTGCAGAAGGGCCTGGGTTTGCCTCTGGGTGTGTCGCCACGGCCGGCCCACCCGTGGGTGGGCGTGCAGAAGTGCCTGCGTTTGCCTCTGGGTGTGCCGCCACGGCCGGCCCACCCGTGGGTGGGCGTGCAGAACTGTTTGCGTGTGCCACTGGATGTGCCGCCACGGCCGGCCCACCCGTGGGTGGGCGTGCAGAAGGGACTTCGTGTGCCGCTGGGAGTGCCGCCACGGCCGGCCCACCCGTGGGTGGGCGTGCAGAACTGTTTGCGTGTGCCACTGGATGTGCCGCCACGGCCGGCCCACCCGTGGGTGGGCGTGCAGAAGGGCCTGGGTTTGCCTCTGGGTGTGCCGCCACGGCCGGCCCACCCGTGGGTGGGCGTGCACAAAGGCCTGCGTGGGGCTCTGGGTGCGCCGCCACGGCCGGCCCATCCCTGCGTGGGCGTGCAGAAGGGCCTGCCTGTGGCTCTGGGTGTGCCGCCACGGCCGGCCCACCCGTGGGTGGGCGTGCAGAACTGTTTGCGTGTGCCACTGGGTGTGCCGCTACGGCCGGCCCACCCGTGGGTGGGCGTGCAGAACTGTTTGCGTGTGCCACTGGGTGTGCCGCTCGGCCGGCCCACCCGTGGGTGGGCGTGCAGAACTGTATGCGTGATCCACTGCGTGTGCCGCCACGGCCGGCCCACCCGTGGGTGGGCGTGCAGAAGTGTTTGCGGTTGCCTCTGGGTGTGCCGCCACGGCCGGCC
>JAKWBO010000917.1:0-23506 GCA_034336685.1 Luscinia luscinia
GCAGAACTGTTTGCGTGTGCCACTGGGTGTGCCACACGGCCGGCCCACCCGTGGGTGGGCGTGCAGAACTGTTTGCGTGTGCCACTGGGTGTGCCGCCACGGCCGGCCCACCCGTGGGTGGGCGTGCAGAACTGTTTGCGTGTGCCACTGGATGTGCCGCCACGGCCGGCCCACCCGCTGGTGGGCTTGCAGAAGGGTTTGCGTTGTCTCTGGGTGTGCCGCCACGGCCGGCCCACCCGCTGGTAGGCGTGCAGAATAGCTCGCGTTGCTTCTGGTTGTGCCGCCACGGCCGGCCCATCCGCTGGTACGCGTGCAGAACTGTTTGCGTGTGCCTCTGGGTGTGCCGCCACGGCCGGCCCACCGGTGGGTGGGCGTGCAGATGGGCCTGCGTGTGCCTCTGTGTGTGCCGCGACGGCCGGCCCACCCGTGGGTGGGCGTGCAGAACTGTTTGCGTGTGCCACTGGATGTGCCGCGACGGCCGGCCCACCCGTGGGTGGGCGTGCAGAAGGGTTTGCGGTTGCCTCTGGGTGTGCCGCGACGGCCGGCCCACCCGTGGGTGGGCGTGCAGAACGGTTTATGGTGCCACTGGGTGTGCCGCACGGCCGGCCCACCCGTGGGTGGGCGTGCAGAACTGTTTGCGTGTGCCACTGGGTGTGCCGCTACGGCCGGCCCACCCGTGGGTGGGCGTGCAGAAGGGTCTGCGGTTGCCTCTGGGTGTGCCGCCACGGCCGGCCCACCCGTGGGTGGGCGTGCAGAACTGTTTGCGTGTGCCACTGGGTGTGCCGCCACGGCCGGCCCACCCGTGGGTGGGCGTGCAGAACTGTTTGCGGTGCCACTGGGTGTGCCGCACGGCCGGCCCACCCGTGGGTGGGCGTGCAGAACGGTTTGCGTGTTGCCTCTGGGTGTGCCGCACGGCCGGCCCACCCGTGGGTGGGCGTGCAGAACTGTTTGCGTGTGCCACTGGGTGTGCCGCTACGGCCGGCCCACCCGTGGGTGGGCGTGCAGAACTGTTTGCGTGTGCCACTGGGTGTGCCGCGACGGCCGGCCCACCCGTGGGTGGGCGTGCAGAAGGGTTTGCGTGTTGCCTCTGGGTGTGCCGCCACGGCCGGCCCACCCGTGGGTGGGCGTGCAGAACTGTTTGCGTGTGCCTCTGGGTGTGCCGCCACGGCCGGCCCACCCGTGGGTGGGCGTGCAGAACTGTTTGCGCGGTGCCTCTGGGTGTGCCGCGACGGCCGGCCCACCCGTGGGTGGGCGTGCAGAACTGTTTGCGTGTGCCACTGGGTGTGCCGCCACGGCCGGCCCACCCGTGGGTGGGCGTGCAGAAGGGCCTGCGGTTGCCTCTGGGTGTGCCGCCACGGCCGGCCCACCCGTGGGTGGGCGTGCAGAACTGTTTGCGTGTGCCACTGGGTGTGCCGCGACGGCCGGCCCACCCGTGGGTGGGCGTGCAGAACTGTTTGCGTGTGCCACTGGATGTGCCGCCACGGCCGGCCCACCCGTGGGTGGGCGTGCAGAACTGTATGCGTGATCCACTGGGTGTGCCGCCACAGCCGGCCCACCTGTGGGTGGGCGTGCAGAACTGTTTGCGTGTGCCACTGGGTGTGCCG
Source organism: Luscinia luscinia (assembly GCA_034336685.1). Lineage (NCBI taxonomy): Eukaryota > Metazoa > Chordata > Aves > Passeriformes > Muscicapidae > Luscinia > Luscinia luscinia. The sequence goes on from JAKWBO010000917.1 coordinate 1,605, forward strand.
CCACGGCCGGCCCACCCGTGGGTGGGCGTGCAGAACTGTTTGCGTGTGCCACTGGATGTGCCGCACGGCCGGCCCACCCGTGGGTGGGCGTGCAGAACTGTCTGCGTGATCCACTGGGTGTGCCGCCACAGCCGGCCCACCCGTGGGTGGGCGTGCAGAACTGTTTGCGTGTGCCACTGGGTGTGCCGCACGGCCGGCTCCACCCGTGGGTGGGCGTGCAGAAGTGCTTGCGTTGCCTCTGGGTGTGCCGCACGGCCGGCCCACCCGTGGGTGGGCGTGCAGAAGGGTTTGCGTGTTGCCTCTGGGTGTGCCGCCACGGCCGGCCCACCCGTGGGTGGGCGTGCAGAAGTGTTTGCGGTTGCCTCTGGGTGTGCCGCCACGGCCGGCCCACCCGTGGGTGGGCGTGCAGAACTGTTTGCGTGTGCCACTGGGTGTGCCACACGGCCGGCCCACCCGTGGGTGGGCGTGCAGAACTGTTTGCGTGTGCCACTGGGTGTGCCGCCACGGCCGGCCCACCCGTGGGTGGGCGTGCAGAACTGTTTGCGTGTGCCACTGGGTGTGCCGCACGGCCGGCCCACCCGTGGGTGGGCGTGCAGAAGTGCCTGCGTGTGCCTCTGGGTGTGCCGCCACGGCCGGCCCACCCGTGGGTGGGCGTGCAGAACTGTTTGCGTGTGCCTCTGGGTGTGCCGCCACGGCCGGCCCACCCGTGGGTGGGCGTGCAGAACGGTCTGCGTTGCCTCTGGTGTGCCGCCACGGCCGGCCCACCCGTGGGTGGGCGTGCAGAAGGGTCTGCGGTTGCCTCTGGGTGTGCCACGACGGCCGGCCCACCCGTGGGTGGGCGTGCAGAACTGTTTGCGTGTGCCTCTGGGTGTGCCGCACGGCCGGCCCACCCGTGGGTGGGCGTGCAGAAGTGTTTGCGGTTGCCTCTGGGTGTGCCGCCACGGCCGGCCCACCCGTGGGTGGGCGTGCAGAACTGTTTGCGTGTGCCACTGGGTGTGCCGCCACGGCCGGCCCACCCGTGGGTGGGCGTGCAGAAGGGTCTGCGGTTGCCTCTGGGTGTGCCACACGGCCGGCCCACCCGTGGGTGGGCGTGCAGAACTGTTTGGCGTGTGCCTCTGGGTGTGCCGCCACGGCCGGCCCACCCGTGGGTGGGCGTGCAGAACGGCCTGCGGTTGCCTCTGGGTGTGCCGCCACGGCCGGCCCACCCGTGGGTGGGCGTGCAGAACTGTTTGCGTGTGCCACTGGGTGTGCCGCCACGGCCGGCCCACCCGTGGGTGGGCGTGCAGAAGGGTCTGCGGTTGCCTCTGGGTGTGCCGCCACGGCCGGCCCACCCGTGGGTGGGCGTGCAGAACTGTTTGCGTGTGCCACTGGGTGTGCCGCCACGGCCGGCCCACCCGTGGGTGGGCGTGCAGAACTGTTTGCGTGTGCCTCTGGGTGTGCCGCACGGCCGGCCCACCCGTGGGTGGGCGTGCAGAACTGTTTGCGTGTGCCACTGGTGTGCCGCCACGGCCGGCCCACCCGTGGGTGGGCGTGCAGAAGGGTCTGCGGTTGCCTCTGGTGTGCCGCCACGGCCGGCCCACCCGTGGGTGGGCGTGCAGAACTGTTTGCGTTGCCTCTGGGTGTGCCGCCACGGCCGGCCCACCCGTGGGTGGGCGTGCAGAACTGTTTGCGTGTGCCACTGGGTGTGCCGCCACGGCCGGCCCACCCGTGGGTGGGCGTGCAGAACTGTTTGCGTGTGCCACTGGGTGTGCCGCCACGGCCGGCCCACCCGTGGGTGGGCGTGCAGAAGGGTCTGCGGTTGCCTCTGGGTGTGCCGCCACGGCCGGCCCACCCGTGGTGGGCGTGCAGAACTGTTTGCGGTTGCCTCTGGGTGTGCCGCTACGGCCGGCCCACCCGTGGGTGGGCGTGCAGAACTGTTTGCGTGTGCCTCTGGGTGTGCCGCCACGGCCGGCCCACCCGTGGGTGGGCGTGCAGAACTGTTTGCGTGTGCCACTGGGTGTGCCGCCACGGCCGGCCCACCCGTGGGTGGGCGTGCAGAACGGTTTGCGTGTTGCCTCTGGGTGTGCCGCCACGGCCGGCCCACCCGTGGGTGGGCGTGCAGAAGGGTTTGCGTGTGCCTCTGGGTGTGCCGCGACGGCCGGCCCACCCGTGGGTGGGCGTGCAGAACTGTTTGCGTGTGCCACTGGGTGTGCCGCCACGGCCGGCCCACCCGTGGGTGGGCGTGCAGAACTGTTTGCGTGTGCCACTGGGTGTGCCGCCACGGCCGGCCCACCCGTGGGTGGGCGTGCAGAACTGTTTGCGTGTGCCTCTGGGTGTGCCAGCACGGCCGGCCCACCCGTGGGTGGGCGTGCAGAAGGGTTTGCGGTTGCCTCTGGGTGTGCCGCCACGGCCGGCCCACCCGTGGGTGGGCGTGCAGAACTGTTTGCGTGTGCCTCTGGGTGTGCCGCCACGGCCGGCCCACCCGTGGGTGGGCGTGCAGAACTGTTTGCGTGTGCCACTGGTGTGCCGCCACGGCCGGCCCACCCGTGGGTGGGCGTGCAGAACTGTTTGCGTGTGCCACTGGGTGTGCCGCCACGGCCGGCCCACCCGTGGGTGGGCGTGCAGAACTGTTTGCGTGTGCCACTGGGTGTGCCGCGACGGCCGGCCCACCCGTGGGTGGGCGTGCAGAACTGTTTGCGTGTGCCACTGGGTGTGCCGCCACGGCCGGCCCACCCGTGGGTGGGCGTGCAGAACTGTTTGCGTGTGCCTCTGGGTGTGCCGCACGGCCGGCCCACCCGTGGGTGGGCGTGCAGAAGGGTTTGCGTGTTGCCTCTGGGTGTGCCGCCACGGCCGGCCCACCCGTGGGTGGGCGTGCAGAAGGGCCTGCGTGTTGCCTCTGGGTGTGCCGCACGGCCGGCCCACCCGTGGGTGGGCGTGCAGAACTGTTTGCGTGTGCCACTGGGTGTGCCGCGACGGCCGGCCCACCCGTGGGTGGCGTGCAGAACGGTTTGCGGTGCCTCTGGTGTGCCGCCACGGCCGGCCCACCCGTGGGTGGGCGTGCAGAAGTGCTTGCGGTTGCCTCTGGGTGTGCCGCCACGGCCGGCCCACCCGTGGGTGGGCGTGCAGAACTGTTTGCGTGTGCCACTGGGTGTGCCGCGACGGCCGGCCCACCCGTGGGTGGGCGTGCAGAACTGTTTGCGTGTTGCCACTGGGTGTGCCGCCACGGCCGGCCCACCCGTGGGTGGGCGTGCAGAAGGGTTTGCGGTTGCCTCTGGGTGTGCCGCCACGGCCGGCCCACCCGTGGGTGGGCGTGCAGAACTGTTTGCGTGTGCCACTGGGTGTGCCGCACGGCCGGCTCCACCCGTGGGTGGGCGTGCAGAAGTGTTTGCGTGTGCCTCTGGGTGTGCCGCCACGGCCGGCCCACCCGTGGGTGGGCGGCAGAACTGTTTGCGTGTGCCACTGGGTGTGCCGCCACGGCCGGCCCACCCCGTGGGTGGGCGTGCAGAAGGGCTTGCGGTTGCCTCTGGGTGTGCCGCCACGGCCGGCCCACCCGTGGGTGGGCGTGCAGAACTGTTTGCGTGTGCCTCTGGGTGTGCCGCCACGGCCGGCCCACCCGTGGGTGGGCGTGCAGAAGTGTTTTGCGTGTGCCTCTGGGTGTGCCGCACGGCCGGCCCACCCGTGGGTGGGCGTGCAGAAGTGTTTGCGGTTGCCTCTGGGTGTGCCGCGACGGCCGGCCCACCCGTGGGTGGGCGTGCAGAAGCTGTTTGCGGTGTGCCTCTGGGTGTGCCGCACGGCCGGCCCACCCGTGGGTGGGCGTGCAGAACTGTTTGCGTGTGCCACTGGGTGTGCCGCCACGGCCGGCCCACCCGTGGGTGGGCGTGCAGAACTGTTTATGGTGCCACTGGGTGTGCCGCCACGGCCGGCCCACCCCGTGGGTGGGCGTGCAGAACTGTTTGCGTGTGCCTCTGGGTGTGCCGCACGGCCGGCCCACCCGTGGGTGGGCGTGCAGAAGTGCCTGCGGTTGCCTCTGGGTGTGCCACACGGCCGGCCCACCCGTGGGTGGGCGTGCAGAAGGGTCTGCGCGTTGCCTCTGGGTGTGCCGCTACGGCCGGCCCACCCGTGGGTGGGCGTGCAGAACTGTTTGCGTGTGCCACTGGGTGTGCCGCGACGGCCGGCCCACCCGTGGGTGGGCGTGCAGAAGGGTTTGCGGTTGCCTCTGGGTGTGCCGCCACGGCCGGCCCACCCGTGGGTGGGCGTGCAGAACTGTTTGCGTGTGCCACTGGGTGTGCCGCCACGGCCGGCCCACCCGTGGGTGGGCGTGCAGAACTGTTTGCGTGATGCCACTGGGTGTGCCACACGGCCGGCCCACCCGTGGGTGGGCGTGCAGAAGTGTTTGCGTGTTGCCTCTGGGTGTGCCACACGGCCGGCCCACCCGTGGGTGGGCGTGCAGAACTGTTTGCGGTGCCTCTGGGTGTGCCGCCACGGCCGGCCCACCCGTGGGTGGGCGTGCAGAAGTGTTTGCGTGTTGCCTCTGGGTGTGCCGCGACGGCCGGCCCACCCGTGGGTGGGCGTGCAGAACTGTTTGCGTGTGCCACTGGGTGTGCCGCCACGGCCGGCCCACCCGTGGGTGGGCGTGCAGAACTGTTTGCGTGTTGCCTCTGGGTGTGCCGCACGGCCGGCCCACCCGTGGGTGGGCGTGCAGAACTGTTTGCGTGGTGCCACTGGGTGTGCCGCCACGGCCGGCCCACCCGTGGGTGGGCGTGCAGAAGTGTTTGCGGTTGCCTCTGGGTGTGCCGCCACGGCCGGCCCACCCGTGGGTGGGCGTGCAGAAGGGCTTGCGTGTGCCTCTGGGTGTGCCGCCACGGCCGGCCCACCCGTGGGTGGGCGTGCAGAAGTGTTTGCGTGTGCCTCTGGGTGTGCCGCCACGCCGGCCCACCCGTGGGTGGGCGTGCAGAAGTGTTTGCGTGTGCCACTGGGTGTGCCGCCACGGCCGGCCCACCCGTGGGTGGGCGTGCAGAACTGTTTGCGTGTGCCACTGGGTGTGCCGCACGGCCGGCCCACCCGTGGGTGGGCGTGCAGAAGTGTTTGCGTGTGCCTCTGGGTGTGCCGCCACGGCCGGCCCACCCGTGGGTGGGCGTGCAGAACTGTTTGCGTGTGCCTCTGGGTGTGCCGCCACGGCCGGCCCACCCGTGGGTGGGCGTGCAGAACTGTTTGCGTGTGCCACTGGGTGTGCCGCCACGGCCGGCCCACCCGTGGGTGGGCGTGCAGAAGGGTCTGCGTGTTGCCTCTGGGTGTGCCGCCACGGCCGGCCCACCCGTGGGTGGGCGTGCAGAACTGTTTGCGTGTGCCTCTGGGTGTGCCGCCACGGCCGGCCCACCCGTGGGTGGGCGTGCAGAAGTGTTTGCGTGTGCCACTGGGTGTGCCGCCACGGCCGGCCCACCCGTGGGTGGGCGTGCAGAACTGTTTGCGTGTGCCACTGGGTGTGCCGCACGGCCGGCCCACCCGTGGGTGGGCGTGCAGAAGTGTTTGCGGTTGCCTCTGGGTGTGCCGCCACGGCCGGCCCACCCGTGGGTGGGCGTGCAGAACTGTTTGCGTGTGCCACTGGGTGTGCCGCCACGGCCGGCCCACCCGTGGGTGGGCGTGCAGAACTGTTTGCGCGGTGCCACTGGGTGTGCCGCACGGCCGGCCCACCCGTGGGTGGGCGTGCAGAAGGGTTTGCGTGTTGCCTCTGGGTGTGTCACGACGGCCGGCCCACCCGTGGGTGGGCGTGCAGAACGGTTTGCGTGTTGCCTCTGGTGTGCCGCCACGGCCGGCCCACCCGTGGGTGGGCGTGCAGAACTGCTTGCGTGTGCCTCTGGGTGTGCCGCCACGGCCGGCCCACCCGTGGGTGGGCGTGCAGAACTGTTTGCGTGTGCCACTGGGTGTGCCGCCACGGCCGGCCCACCCGTGGGTGGGCGTGCAGAACGGTTTGCGGTTGCCTCTGGGTGTGCCGCCACGGCCGGCCCACCCGTGGGTGGGCGTGCAGAACTGTTTGCGTGTGCCACTGGGTGTGCCGCCACGGCCGGCCCACCCGTGGGTGGGCGTGCAGAACTGTTTGCGTGTGCCACTGGGTGTGCCGCCACGGCCGGCCCACCCGTGGGTGGGCGTGCAGAACTGTTTGCGTGTTGCCACTGGGTGTGCCGCCACGGCCGGCCCACCCGTGGGTGGGCGTGCAGAACTGTTTGCGTGTGCCTCTGGGTGTGCCGCACGGCCGGCCCACCCGTGGGTGGGCGTGCAGAAGTGTTTGCGGTTGCCTCTGGGTGTGCCGCACGGCCGGCCCACCCGTGGGTGGGCGTGCAGAACTGTTTGCGTGTGCCACTGGGTGTGCCGCACGGCCGGCCCACCCGTGGGTGGGCGTGCAGAAGTGTTTGCGGTTGCCTCTGGGTGTGCCACACGGCCGGCTCCACCCGTGGGTGGGCGTGCAGAACTGTTTGCGTGTGCCTCTGGGTGTGCCGCCACGGCCGGCCCACCCGTGGGTGGGCGTGCAGAAGTGTTTGCGCGTTGCCTCTGGGTGTGCCGCCACGGCCGGCCCACCCGTGGGTGGGCGTGCAGAAGTGTTTGCGTGTGCCTCTGGGTGTGCCACACGGCCGGCCCACCCGTGGGTGGGCGTGCAGAAGGGCTTGCGGTTGCCTCTGGGTGTGCCGCCACGGCCGGCCCACCCGTGGGTGGGCGTGCAGAACTGTTTGCGTGTGCCACTGGGTGTGCCGCCACGGCCGGCCCACCCGTGGGTGGGCGTGCAGAACTGTTTGCGTGTGCCTCTGGGTGTGCCGCACGGCCGGCCCACCCGTGGGTGGGCGTGCAGAAGGGTTTGCGGTTGCCTCTGGGTGTGCCGCCACGGCCGGCCCACCCGTGGGTGGGCGTGCAGAACGGTTTGCGGTTGCCTCTGGGTGTGCCGCCACGGCCGGCCCACCCGTGGGTGGGCGTGCAGAACTGTTTGCGGTTGCCTCTGGGTGTGCCGCCACGGCCGGCCCACCCGTGGGTGGGCGTGCAGAACGGTTTGCGTGTGCCTCTGGGTGTGCCGCCACGGCCGGCCCACCCGTGGGTGGGCGTGCAGAACTGTTTGGCGTGTGCCACTGGGTGTGCCACGACGGCCGGCCCACCCGTGGGTGGGCGTGCAGAACTGTTTGCGTGTGCCACTGGGTGTGCCGACACGGCCGGCCCCACCCGTGGGTGGGCGGCAGAACGGTTTGCGGTTGCCTCTGGGTGTGCCGCCACGGCCGGCCCACCCGTGGGTGGGCGTGCAGAAGTGCTTGCGTGTTGCCTCTGGGTGTGCCGACACGGCCGGCCCACCCGTGGGTGGGCGTGCAGAACTGTTTGCGTGTTGCCTCTGGGTGTGCCGCCACGGCCGGCCCACCCGTGGGTGGGCGTGCAGAACTGTTTGCGTGTGCCACTGGGTGTGCCGCCACGGCCGGCCCACCCGTGGGTGGGCGTGCAGAACGGTCTGCGTGTTGCCTCTGGTGTGCCGCGACGGCCGGCCCACCCCGTGGGTGGGCGTGCAGAACTGTTTGCGTGTGCCACTGGGTGTGCCGCACGGCCGGCCCACCCCGTGGGTGGGCGTGCAGAAGGGTTTGCGGTTGCCTCTGGGTGTGCCGCCACGGCCGGCCCACCCGTGGGTGGGCGTGCAGAACTGTTTGCGTGTGCCTCTGGGTGTGCCGCCACGGCCGGCCCACCCCGTGGGTGGGCGTGCAGAACTGTTTGCGTGTGCCTCTGGGTGTGCCGCGACGGCCGGCCCACCCGTGGGTGGGCGTGCAGAAGGGCTTGCGTGTGCCTCTGGTGTGCCGCACGGCCGGCCCACCCGTGGGTGGGCGTGCAGAACTGTTTGCGTGTGCCTCTGGGTGTGCCGCGACGGCCGGCCCACCCGTGGGTGGGCGTGCAGAAGTGTCTGCGTGTTGCCTCTGGGTGTGCCGCACGGCCGGCCCCACCCGTGGGTGGGCGTGCAGAACTGTTTGCGTGTGCCACTGGTGTGCCGCCACGGCCGGCCCACCCGTGGGTGGGCGTGCAGAACTGTTTGCGTGTGCCACTGGGTGTGCCGCTACGGCCGGCCCACCCGTGGGTGGGCGTGCAGAAGTGTTTGCGTGTTGCCTCTGGGTGTGCCGCACGGCCGGCCCACCCGTGGGTGGGCGTGCAGAACTGTTTGCGTGTGCCACTGGGTGTGCCGACACGGCCGGCCCACCCGTGGGTGGGCGTGCAGAACTGTTTGCGTGTTGCCTCTGGGTGTGCCGCCACGGCCGGCCCACCCGTGGTGGGCTGCAGAACTGTTTGCGTGTGCCACTGGGGTGTGCCGCCACGGCCGGCCCACCCGTGGGTGGGCGTGCAGAACTGTTTGCGTGTGCCACTGGGTGTGCCGCCACGGCCGGCTCCACCCGTGGGTGGGCGTGCAGAAGGGCTTGCGGTTGCCTCTGGGTGTGCCGCACGGCCGGCCCACCCGTGGGTGGGCGTGCAGAACTGTTTGCGTGTGCCACTGGGTGTGCCGCACGGCCGGCCCACCCGTGGGTGGGCGTGCAGAAGTGCTTGCGTGTGCCTCTGGGTGTGCCGCCACGGCCGGCCCACCCCGTGGGTGGGCGTGCAGAACTGTTTGCGTGTGCCACTGGGTGTGCCGCCACGGCCGGCCCACCCGTGGGTGGGCGTGCAGAACTGTTTGCGTGTGCCTCTGGGTGTGCCGCTGACGGCCGGCCCACCCGTGGGTGGGCGTGCAGAACTGTTTGCGCGGTGCCTCTGGGTGTGCCGCCACGGCCGGCCCCACCCGTGGGTGGGCGTGCAGAACGGTTTGCGTGTGCCTCTGGGTGTGCCGCCACGGCCGGCCCACCCGTGGGTGGGCGGCAGAACTGTTTGCGTGTGCCACTGGGTGTGCCGCGACGGCCGGCCCACCCGTGGGTGGGCGTGCAGAAGTGTCTGCGTGTGCCTCTGGGTGTGCCGCCACGGCCGGCCCACCCGTGGGTGGGCGTGCAGAACTGTTTTGCGTGTGCCTCTGGGTGTGCCGCACGGCCGGCCCACCCGTGGGTGGGCGTGCAGAAGTGTTTGCGTGTGCCTCTGGGTGTGCCGCACGGCCGGCCCCACCCCGTGGGTGGGCGTGCAGAACTGTTTGCGTGTGCCACTGGGTGTGCCGCACGGCCGGCCCCACCCCGTGGGTGGGCGTGCAGAAGTGTTTGCGGTTGCCTCTGGGTGTGCCGCCACGGCCGGCTCCACCCGTGGGTGGGCGTGCAGAAGTGTTTGCGTGTTGCCTCTGGGTGTGCCGCACGGCCGGCCCACCCGTGGGTGGGCGTGCAGAAGTGTCTGCGTGTGCCTCTGGGTGTGCCGCACGGCCGGCCCACCCGTGGGTGGGCGTGCAGAAGTGCTTGCGGTTGCCTCTGGGTGTGCCGCCACGGCCGGCCCACCCCGTGGGTGGGCGTGCAGAAGTGTTTGCGTGTGCCACTGGGTGTGCCGCACGGCCGGCCCCACCCCGTGGGTGGGCGTGCAGAACTGTTTGCGTGTGCCTCTGGGTGTGCCGCCACGGCCGGCCCACCCGTGGGTGGGCGTGCAGAAGGGTCTGCGGTTGCCTCTGGGTGTGCCGCCACGGCCGGCCCACCCCGTGGGTGGGCGTGCAGAACTGTTTGCGTGTGCCACTGGGTGTGCCGCCACGGCCGGCCCACCCGTGGGTGGGCGTGCAGAACTGTTTGCGTGTGCCTCTGGGTGTGCCGCCACGGCCGGCCCACCCGTGGGTGGGCGTGCAGAAGGGCTTGCGTGTGCCTCTGGGTGTGCCGCGACGGCCGGCTCCACCCGTGGGTGGGCGTGCAGAACTGTTTGCGTGTGCCTCTGGGTGTGCCGCCACGGCCGGCCCACCCGTGGGTGGGCGTGCAGAACTGTTTGCGTGTGCCACTGGGTGTGCCGCCACGGCCGGCCCACCCGTGGGTGGGCGTGCAGAACGGTTTGCGGTTGCCTCTGGGTGTGCCGCCACGGCCGGCCCACCCGTGGGTGGGCGTGCAGAAGTGCTTGCGGTTGCCTCTGGGTGTGCCGCCACGGCCGGCCCACCCGTGGGTGGGCGTGCAGAACTGTTTGCGGTTGCCTCTGGGTGTGCCGCCACGGCCGGCCCACCCGTGGGTGGGCGTGCAGAACTGTTTATGCGGTGCCACTGGGTGTGCCGCCACGGCCGGCCCACCCGTGGGTGGGCGTGCAGAACTGTTTGCGCAGTGCCACTGGGTGTGCCGCCACGGCCGGCCCACCCGTGGGTGGGCGTGCAGAACTGTTTGCGTGTGCCACTGGGTGTGCCGCCACGGCCGGCCCACCCGTGGGTGGGCGTGCAGAACTGTTTGCGTGTGCCACTGGATGTGCCGCCACGGCCGGCCCACCCGCTGGTGGGCTTGCAGAAGGGTTTGCGTTGTCTCTGGGTGTGCCGCCACGGCCGGCCCACCCGCTGGTAGGCGTGCAGAATAGCCGCGTTGCTTCTGGGTTTGCCGCCACGGCCGGCCCATCCGCGGGTACGCTGCAGAACTGTTTGCGTGTGCCTCTGGGTGTGCCGCCACGGCCGGCCCACCCGTGGGTGGGCGTGCAGAAGGGCCTGCGTGTGCCTCTGTGTGTGCCGCCACGGCCGGCCCACCCGTGGGTGGGCGTGCAGAACTGTTTGCGTGTGCCACTGGATGTGCCGCCACGGCCGGCCCACCCGTGGGTGGGCGTGCAGAACGGTTTGCGTGTTGCCTCTGGGTGTGCCGCCACGGCCGGCCCACCCGTGGGTGGGCGTGCAGAACGGTTTGCGTGTGCCACTGGGTGTGCCGCACGGCCGGCTCCACCCGTGGGTGGGCGTGCAGAACTGTTTGCGTGTGCCACTGGGTGTGCCGCCACGGCCGGCCCACCCGTGGGTGGGCGTGCAGAAGGGTTTGCGGTTGCCTCTGGGTGTGCCGCCACGGCCGGCCCACCCGTGGGTGGGCGTGCAGAACTGTTTGCGTGTGCCACTGGGTGTGCCGCCACGGCCGGCCCACCCGTGGGTGGGCGTGCAGAACTGTTTGCGTGTGCCACTGGGTGTGCCGCACGGCCGGCCCACCCGTGGGTGGGCGTGCAGAAGGGCCTGCGGTTGCCTCTGGGTGTGCCGCACGGCCGGCCCACCCGTGGGTGGGCGTGCAGAACTGTTTGCGTGTGCCACTGGGTGTGCCGCCACGGCCGGCCCACCCGTGGGTGGGCGTGCAGAACTGTTTGCGTGTGCCACTGGGTGTGCCGCCACGGCCGGCTCCACCCGTGGGTGGGCGTGCAGAACGGTTTGCGTGTTGCCTCTGGGTGTGCCACACGGCCGGCCCACCCGTGGGTGGGCGTGCAGAACTGTTTGCGTGTGCCTCTGGGTGTGCCGCCACGGCCGGCCCACCCGTGGGTGGGCGTGCAGAACTGTTTGCGTGTGCCACTGGGTGTGCCGCCACGGCCGGCCCACCCGTGGGTGGGCGTGCAGAAGGGTCTGCGGTTGCCTCTGGGTGTGCCGCCACGGCCGGCCCACCCGTGGGTGGGCGTGCAGAACTGTTTGCGTGTGCCTCTGGGTGTGCCGCCACGGCCGGCCCACCCGTGGGTGGGCGTGCAGAACTGTTTGCGTGTGCCACTGGGTGTGCCGCCACGGCCGGCCCACCCGTGGGTGGGCGTGCAGAAGGGTTTGTGCGTTGCCTCTGGGTGTGCCGCCACGGCCGGCCCACCCGTGGGTGGGCGTGCAGAACTGTTTGCGTGTGCCACTGGGTGTGCCGCGACGGCCGGCCCACCCGTGGGTGGGCGTGCAGAACTGTTTGCGTGTGCCACTGGGTGTGCCGCGACGGCCGGCCCACCCGTGGGTGGGCGTGCAGAACGGTTTGCGTGTTGCCTCTGGGTGTGCCGCCACGGCCGGCCCACCCGTGGGTGGGCGTGCAGAACTGTTTGCGTGTGCCACTGGGTGTGCCGCCACGGCCGGCCCACCCGTGGGTGGGCGTGCAGAACGGTTTGCGTGTGCCACTGGGTGTGCCGCACGGCCGGCCCACCCGTGGGTGGGCGTGCAGAAGTGCTTGCGTGTGCCTCTGGGTGTGCCGCACGGCCGGCCCACCCGTGGGTGGGCGTGCAGAAGGGTTTGCGTTGCCTCTGGGTGTGCCGCCACGGCCGGCCCACCCGTGGGTGGGCGTGCAGAACTGTTTGCGTGTGCCACTGGGTGTGCCGCCACGGCCGGCCCACCCGTGGGTGGGCGTGCAGAAGGGTTTGCGGTTGCCTCTGGGTGTGCCGCACGGCCGGCCCACCCGTGGGTGGGCGTGCAGAACGGTTTGCGTGTGCCACTGGGTGTGCCGCCACGGCCGGCCCACCCGTGGGTGGGCGTGCAGAACTGTTTGCGTGTGCCACTGGGTGTGCCGCGACGGCCGGCCCACCCGTGGGTGGGCGTGCAGAACTGTTTGCGTGTGCCACTGGGTGTGCCGCCACGGCCGGCCCACCCGTGGGTGGGCGTGCAGAAGGGTTTGCGGTTGCCTCTGGGTGTGCCGCACGGCCGGCCCACCCGTGGGTGGGCGTGCAGAACTGTTTGCGTGTGCCACTGGGTGTGCCGCCACGGCCGGCCCACCCGTGGGTGGGCGTGCAGAACTGTTTGCGTGTGCCACTGGGTGTGCCGCTACGGCCGGCCCACCCGTGGGTGGGCGTGCAGAAGGGTTTGCGGTTGCCTCTGGGTGTGCCGCCACGGCCGGCCCACCCGTGGGTGGGCGTGCAGAACTGTTTGCGTGTGCCACTGGGTGTGCCGCGACGGCCGGCCCACCCGTGGGTGGGCGTGCAGAACTGTTTGCGTGTGCCTCTGGGTGTGCCGCCACGGCCGGCCCACCCGTGGGTGGGCGTGCAGAAGTGTTTGCGGTTGCCACTGGGTGTGCCGCCACGGCCGGCCCACCCGTGGGTGGGCGTGCAGAACTGTTTGCGTGTGCCACTGGGTGTGCCGCACGGCCGGCCCACCCGTGGGTGGGCGTGCAGAAGGGTTTGCGGTTGCCTCTGGGTGTGCCGCACGGCCGGCCCACCCGTGGGTGGGCGTGCAGAACTGTTTGCGTGTGCCACTGGGTGTGCCGCCACGGCCGGCCCACCCGTGGGTGGGCGTGCAGAACGGTTTGGCGTGTGCCTCTGGGTGTGCCGCGACGGCCGGCCCACCCGTGGGTGGGCGTGCAGAAGTGTTTGCGGTTGCCTCTGGGTGTGCCGCCACGGCCGGCCCACCCGTGGGTGGGCGTGCAGAAGTGTTTGCGTGTTGCCTCTGGGTGTGCCGCACGGCCGGCTCCACCCGTGGGTGGGCGTGCAGAACTGTTTGCGTGTGCCACTGGGTGTGCCGCGACGGCCGGCCCACCCGTGGGTGGGCGTGCAGAAGTGTTTGCGGTTGCCTCTGGGTGTGCCGCCACGGCCGGCCCACCCGTGGGTGGGCGTGCAGAACTGTTTGCGTGTGCCACTGGGTGTGCCGCCACGGCCGGCCCACCCGTGGGTGGGCGTGCAGAAGGGTTTGCGGTTGCCTCTGGGTGTGCCACGACGGCCGGCCCACCCGTGGGTGGGCGTGCAGAACGGTTTGCGTGTTGCCTCTGGTGTGCCGCCACGGCCGGCCCACCCGTGGGTGGGCGTGCAGAACTGTTTGCGTGTGCCTCTGGGTGTGCCGCACGGCCGGCTCCACCCGTGGGTGGGCGTGCAGAAGTGTTTGCGTGTGCCACTGGGTGTGCCGCCACGGCCGGCCCACCCGTGGGTGGGCGTGCAGAACTGTTTGCGTGTGCCTCTGGGTGTGCCGCCACGGCCGGCCCACCCGTGGGTGGGCGTGCAGAAGGGTTTGCGGTTGCCTCTGGGTGTGCCGCACGGCCGGCCCACCCGTGGGTGGGCGTGCAGAAGGGCTTGCGTGTGCCTCTGGGTGTGCCACGACGGCCGGCCCACCCGTGGGTGGGCGTGCAGAACTGTTTGCGTGTGCCACTGGTGTGCCGCCACGGCCGGCCCACCCGTGGGTGGGCGTGCAGAAGGGTCTGCGTGTTGCCTCTGGGTGTGCCGCACGGCCGGCCCACCCGTGGGTGGGCGTGCAGAACTGTTTGCGTGTGCCACTGGGTGTGCCACGACGGCCGGCCCACCCGTGGGTGGGCGTGCAGAACGGTTTGCGGTTGCCTCTGGGTGTGCCGCCACGGCCGGCCCACCCGTGGGTGGGCGTGCAGAACTGTTTGCGTGTGCCACTGGGTGTGCCGCCACGGCCGGCCCACCCGTGGGTGGGCGTGCAGAACTGTTTGGCGTGTGCCACTGGGTGTGCCGCCACGGCCGGCCCACCCGTGGGTGGGCGTGCAGAAGGGTTTGCGTGTTGCCTCTGGGTGTGCCGCCACGGCCGGCCCACCCGTGGGTGGGCGTGCAGAAGGGCCTGCGTTGCCTCTGGGTGTGCCGCCACGGCCGGCCCACCCGTGGGTGGGCGTGCAGAACTGTTTGCGTGTGCCACTGGGTGTGCCGCCACGGCCGGCCCACCCGTGGGTGGGCGTGCAGAACTGTTTGCGTGTGCCACTGGGTGTGCCGCCACGGCCGGCCCACCCGTGGGTGGGCGTGCAGAACGGTTTGCGGTTGCCTCTGGGTGTGCCACGACGGCCGGCCCACCCGTGGGTGGGCGTGCAGAACTGTTTGCGTGTGCCACTGGGTGTGCCGCCACGGCCGGCCCACCCGTGGGTGGGCGTGCAGAACTGTTTGGCGTGTGCCACTGGGTGTGCCGCCACGGCCGGCCCACCCGTGGGTGGGCGTGCAGAACGGTTTGCGCGTTGCCTCTGGGTGTGCCGCCACGGCCGGCCCACCCGTGGGTGGGCGTGCAGAAGGGTTTGCGGTTGCCTCTGGGTGTGCCGCACGGCCGGCCCACCCGTGGGTGGGCGTGCAGAACTGTTTGCGTGTGCCTCTGGGTGTGCCGCACGGCCGGCCCACCCGTGGGTGGGCGTGCAGAACTGCTTGCGTGTGCCACTGGGTGTGCCGCCACGGCCGGCCCACCCGTGGGTGGGCGTGCAGAACTGTTTGCGTGTGCCACTGGGTGTGCCGACACGGCCGGCCCACCCGTGGGTGGGCGTGCAGAAGTGTTTGCGTGTTGCCTCTGGGTGTGCCGCCACGGCCGGCTCCACCCGTGGGTGGGCGTGCAGAACGGTTTGCGTGTGCCACTGGGTGTGCCGCCACGGCCGGCCCACCCGTGGGTGGGCGTGCAGAACTGTTTGCGTGTGCCACTGGGTGTGCCGCCACGGCCGGCCCACCCGTGGGTGGGCGTGCAGAAGGGTCTGCGGTTGCCTCTGGGTGTGCCGCCACGGCCGGCCCACCCGTGGGTGGGCGTGCAGAAGTGTTTGCGTGTGCCTCTGGGTGTGCCGCCACGGCCGGCCCACCCGTGGGTGGGCGTGCAGAACTGTTTGCGTGTGCCTCTGGGTGTGCCGCACGGCCGGCCCACCCGTGGGTGGGCGTGCAGAACGGTTTGCGGTTGCCTCTGGGTGTGCCGCCACGGCCGGCCCACCCGTGGGTGGGCGTGCAGAACTGTTTGCGTGTGCCACTGGGTGTGCCGCGACGGCCGGCCCACCCGTGGGTGGGCGTGCAGAAGGGCTTGCGGTTGCCTCTGGGTGTGCCGCGACGGCCGGCCCACCCGTGGGTGGGCGTGCAGAAGTGCTCTGCGGTTGCCTCTGGGTGTGCCGCCACGGCCGGCCCACCCGTGGGTGGGCGTGCAGAACTGTTTGCGTGTGCCACTGGGTGTGCCGCCACGGCCGGCCCACCCGTGGGTGGGCGTGCAGAACTGTTTGCGTGTGCCTCTGGGTGTGCCGCCACGGCCGGCCCACCCGTGGGTGGGCGTGCAGAAGTGTTTGCGGTTGCCTCTGGGTGTGCCGCCACGGCCGGCCCACCCGTGGGTGGGCGTGCAGAACTGTCTGCGTGTGCCTCTGGGTGTGCCGCCACGGCCGGCCCACCCGTGGGTGGGCGTGCAGAAGGGCCTGCGGTTGCCTCTGGGTGTGCCGCACGGCCGGCCCACCCGTGGGTGGGCGTGCAGAACTGTTTGCGTGTGCCTCTGGGTGTGCCGCACGGCCGGCCCACCCGTGGGTGGGCGTGCAGAAGGGTTTGCGTGTGCCTCTGGGTGTGCCGCCACGGCCGGCTCCACCCGTGGGTGGGCGTGCAGAACTGTTTGCGTGTGCCACTGGGTGTGCCGCCACGGCCGGCCCACCCGTGGGTGGGCGTGCAGAAGGGCCTGCGGTTGCCTCTGGGTGTGCCGCCACGGCCGGCCCACCCGTGGGTGGGCGTGCAGAACGGTTTGCGTGTGCCACTGGGTGTGCCGCACGGCCGGCCCACCCGTGGGTGGGCGTGCAGAACTGTTTGCGTGTGCCACTGGGTGTGCCGCCACGGCCGGCCCACCCGTGGGTGGGCGTGCAGAAGTGTTTGCGTGTGCCTCTGGGTGTGCCGCCACGGCCGGCCCACCCGTGGGTGGGCGTGCAGAACGGTTTGCGGTGTGCCTCTGGGTGTGCCGCCACGGCCGGCCCACCCGTGGGTGGGCGTGCAGAACGGTTTGCGTGTGCCACTGGGTGTGCCGCGACGGCCGGCCCACCCGTGGGTGGGCGTGCAGAACTGTTTGCGTGTGCCACTGGATGTGCCGCACGGCCGGCCCACCCGTGGGTGGGCGTGCAGAACTGTTTGGCGTGTGCCACTGGGTGTGCCGCCACGGCCGGCCCACCCGTGGGTGGGCGTGCAGAACTGTTTGCGTGTGCCACTGGGTGTGCCGCCACGGCCGGCCCACCCGTGGGTGGGCGTGCAGAAGTGTTTGCGTGTGCCACTGGGTGTGCCGCCACGGCCGGCCCACCCGTGGGTGGGCGTGCAGAAGGGCCTGCGTGTTGCCTCTGGGTGTGCCGCACGGCCGGCCCACCCGTGGGTGGGCGTGCAGAACTGTTTGCGTGTGCCTCTGGGTGTGCCGCTACGGCCGGCCCACCCGTGGGTGGGCGTGCAGAACGGCCTGCGTGTGCCTCTGGGTGTGCCGCCACGGCCGGCCCACCCGTGGGTGGGCGTGCAGAAGGGCTTGCGTGTTGCCTCTGGGTGTGCCGCCACGGCCGGCCCACCCGTGGGTGGGCGTGCAGAAGTGCCTGCGTGTTGCCTCTGGGTGTGCCGCACGGCCGGCCCACCCGTGGGTGGGCGTGCAGAAGTGTTCTGCGTGTGCCTCTGAGTGTGCAGCAACGGCCGGCCCACCCGTGGGTGGGCGTGCAGAAGTGTCTGCGTGTTGCCACTGGGTGTGCCGCACGGCCGGCCCACCCGTGGGTGGGCGTGCAGAAGTGTTTGGCGTGTTGCCTCTGGGTGTGTCAGCACGGCGGGCCCACCCGTGGGTGGGCGTGCAGAAGTGTCTGCCGGTGCCTCTGGGTGTGCAGCAACGGCCGGCCCACCAGTAGGTAGGCGTGCAGAACTGTCTGGCGTTGCCTCTGGGTGTGCCGCACGGCCGGCCCACCCGTGGGTGGGCGTGCAGAACTGTTTGCGTGTGCCACTGGGTGTGCCGCCACGGCCGGCCCACCCGTGGGTGGGCGTGCAGAAGGGCTTGCGGTTGCCTCTGGGTGTGCCGCCACGGCCGGCCCACCCGTGGGTGGGCGTGCAGAAGGGCCTGCGTGTGCCCTTAGGTGTGCCACCACGGCCGGCCCACCCGTGGGTGGGCGTGCAGAAGAGCTTGCGTGTGCCACTGGGTGTGCCGCCACGGCCGGCCCACCCGGGGTGGGCGTGCAGAAGGGCCTGCGGTTGCCTCTGGGTGTGCCGCCACGGCCTGCCCACCCGTGGGTGGGCGTGCAGAACTGTTTGCGTGTGCCTCTGGTTGTGCCGCTTCGGCCGGCCCACCCGTGGGTGGGCGTGCAGAACGGCCTGGGGTTGCCTCTGGGTGTGCCGCCACGGCCGGCCCACCCGTGGGTGGGCGTGCAGAAGGGCTTGCGTGTGCCTCTGGGTGTGCCGCCACGGCCGGCCCACCCGTGGGTGGGCGTGCAGAACTGTTTGCGTGTGCCACTGGGTGTGCCGCCACGGCCGGCCCACCCGTGGGTGGGCGTGCAGAAGGGCCTGCGGTTGCCTCTGGGTGTGCCGCCACGGCCGGCCCACCCGTGGGTGGGCGTGCAGAAGGGCCTGCGGTTGCCTCTGGGTGTGCCGCCACGGCCGGCCCACCCGTGGGTGGGCGTGCAGAACTGTTTGCGTGTGCCACTGGGTGTGCCGCCACGGCCGGCCCACCCGTGGGTGGGCGTGCAGAACTGTTTGCGTGTGCCTCTGGGTGTGCCGCCACGGCCGGCCCACCCGTGGGTGGGCGTGCAGAAGGGCCTGCGGGTTGCCTCTGGGTGTGCCGCCACGGCCGGCCCACCCGTGGGTGGGCGTGCAGAAGGGCCTGCGTTTGCCTCTGGGTGTGCCGCCACGGCCGGCCCACCCGTGGGTGGGCGTGCAGAACTGTTTGCGTGTGCCACTGGGTGTGCCGCCACGGCCGGCCCACCCGTGGGTGGGCGTGCAGAAGGGTTTGCGGTTGCCTCTGGGTGTGCCGCTACGGCCGGCCCACCCGTGGGTGGGCGTGCAGAAGGGCCTGCGGTTGCCTCTGGGTGTGCCGCCACGGCCGGCCCACCCGTGGGTGGGCGTGCAGAACTGTTTGCGTGTGCCACTGGGTGTGCCGCCACGGCCGGCCCACCCGTGGGTGGGCGTGCAGAACTGTTTGCGTGTGCCACTGGGTGTGCCGCCACGGCCGGCCCACCCGTGGGTGGGCGTGCAGAAGGGTTTGCGGTTGCCTCTGGGTGTGCCGCACGGCCGGCCCACCCGTGGGTGGGCGTGCAGAACGGCCTGCGTGTTGCCTCTGGGTGTGCCGCCACGGCCGGCCCACCCGTGGGTGGGCGTGCAGAACTGTTTGCGTGTGCCACTGGGTGTGCCGCCACGGCCGGCCCACCCGTGGGTGGGCGTGCAGAACTGTTTGCGTGTGCCACTGGGTGTGCCGCACGGCCGGCCCACCCGTGGGTGGGCGTGCAGAAGGGTTTGCGTGTGCCACTGGGTGTGCCGCACGGCCGGCCCACCCGTGGGTGGGCGTGCAGAACTGTTTGCGTGTGCCTCTGGGTGTGCCGCACGGCCGGCCCACCCGTGGGTGGGCGTGCAGAAGGGCCTGCGTTTGCCTCTGGGTGTGCCGCCACGGCCGGCCCACCCGTGGGTGGGCGTGCAGAAGGGCCTGCGGTTGCCTCTGGGTGTGCCGCAACGGCCGGCCCACCCGTGGGTGGGCGTGCAGAAGTTTCTGCGTGTGCCTCTGAATGTGCAGCACGGCCGGTCCACCCGTGGGTGGGCGTGCAGAAGTGTCTGGGTTTGCCTCTGGTGTGCCGCAACGGCCGGCCCACCCGTGGGTGGGCGTGCAGAAGTGTCTGCGGGTGTCGCTGTGTATGCCGCGACGGTCGGCCCACCCGTGGGTGGGCGTGCAGAAGTGTCTGGGGTTGCCTCTGGGTGTTCAGCACGGCGGGCCCACCCGTGGGTGGGCGTGCAGAAGTGTCTGCCGGTGCCTCTGGGTGTGCAGCAATGGCCGGCCCACCAGTAGGAAGGCGTGCAGAAGTGTCTGCGGTTGCCTCTGGGTGTGCCGCGACGGCCGGCCCACCCGTGGGTGGGCGTGCAGAAGGGCTTGCGGTTGCCTCTGGGTGTGCCGCCACGGCCGGCCCACCCGTGGGTGGGCGTGCAGAAGGGCTTGCGTGTGCCTCTGGGTGTGCCACCACGGCCGGCCCACCCGTGGGTGGGCGTGCAGAAGAGCTTGCGTGTGCCACTGGGTGTGCCGCCACGGCCGGCCCACCCGTGGGTGGGCGTGCAGAACTGTTTGCGTGTGCCACTGGGTGTGCCGCCACGGCCGGCCCACCCGTGGGTGGGCGTGCAGAAGGGTTTGCGGTTGCCTCTGGGTGTGCCGCACGGCCGGCCCACCCGTGGGTGGGCGTGCAGAAGGGCTCTGCGTGTGCCTCTGGGTGTGCCGCCACGGCCGGCCCACCCGTGGGTGGGCGTGCAGAAGGGCCTGCGGTTGCCTCTGGGTGTGCCGACTACGGCCGGCCCACCCGTGGGTGGGCGTGCAGAAGGGCTCTGCGTGTGCCTCTGGGTGTGCCGCCACGGCCGGCCCACCCGTGGGTGGGCGTGCAGAAGTGCCTGGGTTTGCCTCTGGGTGTGCTGCCACGGCCGGCCCACCCGTGGGTGGGCGTGCAGAACTGTTTGCGGTGCCACTGGATGTGCCGCCACGGCCGGCCCACCCGTGGGTGGGCGTGCAGAAGGGTTTTCGGTTGCCTCTGTGTGTGCCGCCACGGCCGGCCCACCCGTGGGTGGGCGTGCAGAAGGGCCTGCGGTTGCCTCTGTGTGTGCCGCCACGTCCGGCCCACTCTGTGTGGGCGTGCAGAAGGGCCTGCGTGTGCCACTGGGTGTGCCGCCACGGCCGGCCCACCCGTGGGTGGGCGTGCAGAACTGTTTGCGTGTGCCACTGGATGTGCCGCCACGGCCGGCCCACCCGTGGGTGGG
Organism: Luscinia luscinia; assembly: GCA_034336685.1. Taxonomy (NCBI): domain Eukaryota; kingdom Metazoa; phylum Chordata; class Aves; order Passeriformes; family Muscicapidae; genus Luscinia; species Luscinia luscinia. Next base: position 22,029 of record JAKWBO010000917.1, read on the forward strand.
CGTGCAGAAGGGTTTGCGGTTGCCTCTGGGTGTGCCGCCACGGCCGGCCCACCCGTGGGTGGGCGTGCAGAACGGTTTGCGTGTGCCACTGGGTGTGCCGCCACGGCCGGCCCACCCGTGGGTGGGCGTGCAGAACTGTTTGCGTGTGCCACTGGGTGTGCCGCCACGGCCGGCCCACCCGTGGGTGGGCGTGCAGAAGGGCCTGCGGTTGCCTCTGGGTGTGCCGCCACGGCCGGCCCACCCGTGGGTGGGCGTGCAGAAGGGCCTGCGTTGCCTCTGGGTGTCGCCACGGCCGGCCCACCCGTGGGTGGGCGTGCAGAACTGTTTGCGTGTGCCACTGGTGTGCCGCACGGCCGGCCCACCCGTGGGTGGGCGTGCAGAAGGGCCTGCGTTTGCCTCTGGGTGTGCCGCCACGGCCGGCCCACCCGTGGGTGGTCGTTCAGAAGGGCCTTCGGTTGCCCCTGGGTGTGCCGCCACGGCCGGCCCACCCGTGGGTGGGCGTGCAGAAGGGCCTTCGGTTGCCTCTGGATTGACGCAACGATCAGCCCACCCGTGGGTGGGCGTGCAGAACTGTTTGCGTGTGCTTCTGGGTGTGTCGCAATGGCCGGCCCACCCGTGGGTGGGCGTGCAAAAATGTCTGCGCGTGCCTCTGGGTGTGCATCAACGGCCGGCCCACCCGTGGGTGGGCGTGCAGAAGTGTCTGGGGTTTCCTCTGGGTGTTCAGCAATGGACGGCCCACCCGTGGGTGAGCGTGCAGAAGTGTCTGCCGGTGCCTCTGGGTGTGCAGCAATGGCCGGACCACCAGTAGGAGGGCGTGCAGAAGTGTCTGGGGTTGCCTCTGACTGTGCCGCCACGGCCAGCCCACCCGTGGGTGGGCGTGCAGAAGGGTTTGCGGTTGCCTCTGGGTGTGCCGCCACGGCCGGCCCACCCGTGGGTGGGCGTGCAGAACTGTTTGCGGTTGCCTCTAGTTGTGCCGCCACGGCCGGCCCACCCGTGGGTGGGCGTGCAGAAGGGCCTGCGTGAGCCTCTGGGTGTGCCGCCACGGCCGGCCCACCCGTGGGTGGGCGTGCAGAAGTGTCTGCGTGTGGCTCTGGGTGTGCCGCCACGGCCGGCCCACCCGTGGTGGGCGTGCAGAAGGGCCTGCGTGTGCCTCTGGGTGTGCCGCCACGGCCGGCCCACCCGTGGGTGGGCGTGCAGAAGTGTCTGCGGTTGCCTCTGGGTGTGCCGCACGGCCGGCCCAACCGTGGGTGGGCGTGCAGAAGTGTCTTGGGGGTGCCTCTGGGTGTGCCGCAACGGCCGGCCCACCCGTGGGTGGGCGTGCAGAAGTGTCTGCGGTTGCCTCTGGGTGTGCCGCAACGGCCGGCCCACCCGTGGGTGGGCGTGCAGAAGTGTCTGGCGTTGCCTCTGGGTGTGCCAGCACGGCCGGCCCACCCGTGGGTGGGCGTGCAGAAGTGTCTGCCGTGTGCCTCTGGGTGTGC
>JAKWBO010000918.1:0-23460 GCA_034336685.1 Luscinia luscinia
CCCAGTCCATCCCAGTCTCATCCCAGTTCCATCCCAGTTCATCCCAGTCCATCCCAGTTCCATCCCAGTTCATCCCAGTCCATCCCAGTCCATCCCAGTTCATCCCAGTTCATTCCAGTTCATCCCAGTTCATCCCAGTTCATCCCAGTTCCATCCCAGTTCATCCCAGTTCCATCCCAGTCCATCCCAGTCCCTCCCAGTCTCATCCCAGTTCATCCCAGTCCATCCCAGTTCATCCCAGTCCATCCCAGTTCCATCCCAGTTCATCCCAGTCCCTCCCAGTCTCATCCCAGTTCATCCCAGTCCCTCCCAGTTCCATCGCAGTTCATCCCAGTCCATCCCAGTCCCTCCCAGTTCCATCCCAGTTCATCCCAGTCTCTCCCAGTCTCATCCCAGATCCATCCCAGTTCATCCCAGTCCATCCCAGTTCCATCCCAGTTCCTCCCAGTTCCATCCCAGTCCATCCCAGTTCCATCCCAGTTCATCCCAGTCCCTCCCAGTCCCTTCCATCCATCCCAGTCCCTCCCAGTTCCATCCCAGTCCCTCCCAGTACCCACACAAAAAGGGGCGTGGCCAGAGCTGTCAATCAAACCTGTTCATTGCCCTGCCCCTGGGGGTTCCTGGGGACATTGGGGGGTCCATGGGGGGTCCTGGGGGTCAAGGCAGGGGTCGGTGAGGGGTCAGCGAGGATCCATGGGTGGTCCCAGGGTGGTCCCAGGTTGGGCCCAGGGGTCCCAGGGTGGTCCCAGGGTGGTCCCAGGGTCAGTGAGGGATCCATGGGAGCTCCCAGGGGTCAATGGGGTCAATGAGGTGGTCCCTGGGTGGTCCTGGGGGTCAATGGGGTGGTCCCAGGGTGGTCCCAGGGTGGTCCCGGGGTGGTCCCAGGGGTCCTAGGGGGTCCTAGGGGTCCCAGGGTGGTCACAGGGGTCCCAGGGTCAATGGGGTGGTCCCAGGGTGGTCCCAGGGTGGTCCCACGGCGGTCCCAGGGTGGTCCCAGGGGTCCCAGGGTCCCAGGGGTCCCAGGGTGGTCCCAGGTTGGGCCCAGGGTGGTCCCAGGGTCCCAGGGTGGTCACAGGGGTCAGTGAGAGATCCATGGGTGGTCCCGGGGTCAATGGGGTCAATGGGGTGGTCCCAGGGTGGGCCCAGGGTGGTCCCAGGGTGGTCCCAGGGTGGTCACAGGGGTCCCAGGGGTCGATGGGGTGGTCCCAGGGTGGTCCCAGGGGTCCCAGGGTGGTCCCGGGGTCAGTGAGGGATCCCAGGGGTCCCAGGGTGGTCCCGCAGTGGCCCCAGTGGTCCCAGGGGGTCCTAGGGGGTCCTAGAGGATCCCTCAGCAGCCCCAGAGGTCCCTCAGTAGCCCCAGGGGTCCCGCGGTGGCCCCAGGAGTCCCTGGGTGGTCCCACAGTGGCCCTAGGGGTCCCGCGGTGACCCCAGGGTCCCTCAGTAGCCCCTAGGGGTCCCGCTGGTGGTCCCAGGGTCAGTGAGGGATCCCTGGGTGGTCCCGCAGTGGCCCTAGTGGCCCCAGTGGCCCCAGGGGTCCCTCAGCAGCCCCAGGGTCCCTCAGCAGCCCCCGGCCCCAGCTCAGGAGCAGCAGTACAGGTCCACGCTCGCTGAGGCCGGTGTCGCCGCCGCCGCTGGGGGGCTCCAGGCGGGTGCGCAGTTCGCAGACTCCGGCCCCGGCGGGCACGGCAGGCTCCAGTTGCCCCAGGCGCCCTGGGGCCGCCGCTTCCTCCAGCACCGAGCCCCCGAGCAGATGGCGGCCAGGGCGCTTGGCGCCGTGTCGTCCCACAGCCCTCGCGGGCGCCTCCACGCGAGCCGAACGACACTCAGGCGCTGCCCCGCGGGCACGACTCGCCTCGCCCCCAGGCGCCGCTGCCGGGAGGGGACGCGCTGGTCAGGGGGGGAGCCGGGGGACACTCCCCGGAACTCCCCGGGGTGGGGGGGAGGGACACGGGGGTGGCCGTGGTTGGGTTGGGTTGGCCAGGGTTGGGTTAGGTTGGTCAGGGTTGGGTTTTGGTGGCCATGGTTGGGTTGGGGTGGCCATGGTTGGGTTGGGGTGGCCAGGGTTGGGTTGGGGTGGCCATGGTTGGGTTGGGGTGGCCAGGGTTGGGTTGGGGTGGCCATGGTTGGGTTGGGGTGGTCAGGGCTGGGTTGGGGTGGCCATGGTTGGGTTTTGGTGGCAGTGGTTGGGTTGGGGCAGCCATGGAAGGGTTTGGGTGGCCGTGGTTGGGTTGGGTTGGTCAGGGTTGGGTTGGGCTGGTCCCGGTTGGGTTTTGGTGGCCGTGGTTGGGTTGTGATGGCCATGGTTGGGTGATGGTGACCATGGTTGGGTGATGGTGGCCATGGTTGGGTGATGGTGGCCATGGTTGGGTTGGGCTGCTCAGGGTTGGGTTGGGTTGGGTTGGGTTGGTCAGGGTTGGGTTGGGGTGGCCATGGAAGGGTTGGGGTGACCATGGTGGGGTTGTGGCGGCCATGGTTGGGTGATGGTGGCCATGGAAGGGTTGTGGTGGCCGTGGTTGGGTTGGGTTGGTCAGGGTTGGGTGATGGTGGCCATGGTTGGGTTGAGTTGGCCATGGTTGGGTTGGGGCTGCCATGGTTGGGTTGGGGCGGCCATGGTTGGGTTGGGGTGGCCATGGTTGGGTTGGGTTGGTCAGGGTTGGGTTGGGTTGCCATGGTTGGGTTTTGGTGGCCAGGGTTGGGTTGGGGTGGCCATGGAAGGGTTTTGGTGGCCATGGAAGGGTTCGGGTGGCCATGGAAGGGTTGGGGTGGCCGTGGTTGGGTTGGGGTGGTCATGGTTGGGTTGGATTGGTCAGGGTTGGGTTGGGTTGCCATGGTTGGGTTTTTGGTGGCCAGGGTTGGGTTGGGGTTTCCATAGCTGGGTTTTGGTGGCCATGGAAGGGTTTTGGTGGCTGTGGAGTTATTTTGGTGGCCATGGTTGGGTTTTGGTGACCATGGGGGTCTTTTGGTGGCCTTGGGGTGATTCTGGTGGCCCAGGGTCATTCTGGTGGCCCTGGGATCATTCTGGTGGCCCAGGAGTGGTTTTGGTTGCCCCAGGGTGGTTTTGGTGGCCCCCGGGTGTTTTGGTGGCTCTGGGGTGATTCTGGTGGCCCTGGAGTTATTCTGGTGGCCCTGGAGTGATTTTGGTGGCCCCGGGATGTTTTGGTGGCCCTGGGGTGATTTTGGTGGCCCCGAGGTGATTCTGGTTGCCCCAGGGTTGTTCTGGTGGCCCCGGGGTTCTTTTGCTTGCCCTGGGGTGGTTTTGGTGGCCCCAGGGTTGTTTCGTGGCCCTGGGATGTTTTGGTGCCCCCGGGTGATTTTGGTGGCCCCGGGGCGATTTTGGTTGCTCTGGGGTGATTCTGGTGACCCCGGGATGTTCCTGGTGGTCCCGGGTTGTTTTGATTGCCCCGGGATGGTTTTGGTGGCCCCAGGGTGATTTCGGTGGCCCCAGGGTGTTTTGGTGGCCCCGGGGTGTTTCGGTGTCCCCAGGGTGATTTTGGTGTCCCCAGGGTGATTCTGGTGGTCCCGGGGTGGTTTTGGTGGCCCCGGGATTGTTTTGGTGGCCCGGGGTGATTTGGTGGCCCCAGGGTGATTTTTGGTGGCCCTAAGGTGTTCTGGTGGCCCTGGGGTGGTTCTGGTGGCCCCAGGGTTGTTTTTGATTGCCCCAGGATTGTTTTGGTGCCCCCGGGATTGTTTTGGTGGCCCCAGGGTGATGTTTGTGCCCCAGGGTGATTTTGGTGGCCCCGGGATTGTTTTGTTTTGGTGGCCCCAGGGTGGTTTTAGTGGCCCCGGGTGATTTTGGTGGCCCCAGGGTGTTTTGCTGCCCCCAGGGTGTTTCGGTGTCCCCGGTGTGCTGGTGCCCCAGGATTGTTTTGTTTTGGTGCCCCCGGGATTGTTTTTGGTGTCCCCAGGGTGATTCTGGTGTCCCCAGGGTGGTTTTGGTGGCCCCGGGGTCATTCTGGTGGCCCCAGGGTTGTTTTGGTTGCCCTGGGGAGATTTTGGTGGCTCTGGGGTAATTTTTGTGGCCCCGGGGTGCTCTGGTGTCCCCAGGGTGATTCTGGTGGCCCTGGGATCATTTTGGTGGCCCCAGGGTGTTTTGGTGGCCCGGGGTGTTTCGGTGTCCCCAGGGTGATTTTGGTGGCCCCAGGGTGATTTCGGTGGCCCCGGGGTGATTTCTGTGGCCCCAGGGTGGTTTTGCTGCCCCAGGGTGTTTCGGTGTCCCCGGGTGTGCCGGTGGCCGCCCGCTGTCCCCGTGTCACTCACGGCCCCTCGCTGGCCGTGGCGTGGCCGCCCGCCGTCGCAGAGCAGCCGCACGCCGTTCAGCCCGGTGTCGTCCCCGAAAAAAGCCCTTGTGGGGCTCCACCTGCGGCGCCAAAGTGTCCCCAGAGTGTCACCAGAGTGTCACCAAAGTGTCCCCAAACTGTCCCCAAAGTGTCCCCAGAGTGTCACCAAAGTGTCACCAAAGTGTCCCCAGAGTGTCACCAAAGTGTCATCAAAGTGTCACCAAAGTGTCCCCAAAGTGTCCCCAAAGTGTCCCCAAACTGTTCCCAAAGTGTCACCAAACTGTTCCCAAAGTGTCACCAAACCGTCCCCAAAGTGTCCCCAAAGTGTCACCAAATTGTCCCCAAAGTGTCCCCAAAGTGTCACCAAAGTGTCCCCAAAGTGTCCCCGAAGTGTCACCAAAGTGTCCCCAAACTGTCCCCAAAGTGTCACCAAACCGTCCCCAAAGTGTCACCAAACTGTCCCCAAAGTGTCCCCAAACCGTCCCCAAAGTGTCACCAAATGTCACCTGTGACCCCGAATGTCACCTGACCCCGAAAACGCCACCACCCCCCTGAACTGTCACCTCCCCCTCCCAAATTGTCACCACCCCGTGTCCCCAAAATCCCCTCGGCACCTCCCAATGTCACCAATGTCCCCAGTGTCCCCAATCCCCCAGTGTCCCCAGTGTCCCCAGTGTCCCCAGTGTCCCCAATGTCCCCAGTGTCCCCAGTGTCCCTAATCCCCCAGTCCCCCAGTGTCCCCAGTGTCCCCAGTGTCCCCAATCCCCAGTGTCCCCAGTGTCCCCAATGTCCCAGTGTCCCCAGTGTCCCCAGTATCCCAAATCCCCCAGTGTCCCCATGTCCCCTGTCCCCCAGTCCCCCAGTGTCCCCAGTGTCCCCAGTGTCCCCAGTGTCCCCAATGTCCCCAGTGTCCCCGATGTCCCCAATGTTCCCAGTCCCCCAGTATCCCCAGTCCCCCAGTGTCCCCGCTGTCCCGCTGTCCCTGTCCCACCTTCAGCTGGAATCCTCTGGCGAACGCTCTCCCGGGCAGAACTCGGGCTCTCCCCAGTCTCCCCAGTTCCCCCGTTCTCCACGGACAGCGTGGCCGTGGGGTCGCTGCTGCCCCAGCCGCGCGCGGGGGCGCCACCAGCGCCACCAGTGCCACCAGTGCCACCAGCAGCGCCCGGCGGGGCCGCGGGGACGGAGCCATGGCCGAGCCGCGCCCCGGGCAGAGCGGGGTTTATAGCGCAGCGCAGGGGACACGACCGCGGGGACAGCCCCGGGACTGGGGGGACTGGGAGGGACTGGGAGGGACTGGGGGAATGGGAGGGACTGGGAGGACTGGGGGAAGGGGGAATGGGAATGGGAGGGACTGGGGGAATGGGAGGACTGGGGAACTGGGGGAACTAGGGGACTGGGGGAATGGGGGAGTGGGGGATGGCGCGGACTGGGAGGGACTGGGGCGGACTGGGAGGGAAAGGGGGAATGGTAATGGGAGGGACTGGGGGAATGGGAGGGACTGGGGGAAATGGGGGAATTAGGGAACTGGGGGACTGGGAGGGACTGGGGGAATGGGGACTGGGGGGACTGGGAGGGACTGGGAGGGACTGGGGAACTGGGGAGTGGGGGGAATGGGAGGGACTGGGGGACTGGGGGAATGGGGCGGACTGGGAGGGGAAAGGAGGGGACTGGGGGGAATGGGGGAACTGGGGGAATGGGGGAAATGGGGAACTGGGAGGGACTGGAGGGGACTGGGGGGAATGGAGGGAATGGGGGAATGGGGGGAATGGGAGAGACTGGGAGGGACTGGGGGGACTGGGAGGGACTGGGAGAGAGCGAGACGGGAATGGGAGGGACTGGGGGAACTGGGGAACTGGGGGAACTGGGGGGAATGGGGGGAATGGGAGGGACTGGGGGAATGGGGGACTGGGAGGGACTGGGAGGGACTGGGGGAATGGGAGGGACTGGGAGAGAGCGAGACGGGAATGGGAGGGACTGGGACACACTGGGTGTGAACTGGGGGCACCGGCACTGACTGGGAGCACTGGGAGCACTGGGTTGTACTGGGAACAATGGGAGGGCTGGGTTGTACTGGTTTGTACTGGGAGCACTGGGTTGTACTGGGAGTACTGGTTTGTACTGGTTTGCACTGGTTTGTACTGGTTTGTACTGGGCTGTACTGGGAGCACTGGGGGAATGACCCAGGGGACATCGTGGCGTGGCCCTGTCATTGTCCCCTGTCCCTCCCCACCCTGTCCCTCCTGGTGACGTCACCGCCCCGCCCCCCTCCCATTGGCTGCTCCTCCCCCGCCCCCATCCCCCACCCCCCTTGGGGACACTTTGGGGACAGCGCGGGACCCTCCCCGAGCACGTGACACTGAACTGGGACAGACTGGGATGAACTGGGATGAACTGGGAGTTTATTGAGCTCCACACGGCCCCGGGGGCGGGGGCACCCTGGGGACACTTTGGGGACACTTTGGGGACACCTTGGGGACAGCCAGACCCCCTGTCCCTATGGAGGGCTCCAGGGACACCCTGGGGACACTTGGGTGACCCCTGGGGACACTTTAGGGACACCTTGGTGACACTCTGGTGACACCTCGGTGACACTTTGGGGACACTTTAGGGACACTTTAGGGACACCTTGGTGACACTCTGGTGACACCTCGGTGACACTTTATGGACACCTTGGTGACACTCTGGGGACACTTTATGGACACCTCGGTGACACTTTAGGGACACCTTGGTGACACTTTAGGGACACCTTGGTGACACTTTGGGGACACTTTAGGGACACTTTAGGGACACCTCGGTGACACTTTAGGGACACCTTGGTGACACTCTGGTGACACCTTGGTGACACTTTGGGGACACTTTAGGGACACTTTAGGGACACCTTGGTGACACTTTAGGGACACCTTGCTGACACTCTGGTGACATTTTAGTGACACTTCAGTGACACCTCAATGACACTCTGGGGACACTCTAGGGACACCTTGGAGACACTTTGGGGACACTTTGGGGACACTTTATGGACACTTTGGTGACACTTTGGGGACACCTTGGTGACACTCTGGTGACACTTTGGGGACACTTTAGGGACACCTTGATGACACTTTAGGGACACCTTGGGGACACTCTGGGGACACTGTGGTGACACTTTAGTGACACCTCAATGACACTCAGTGACACTTTGGGGACACCTTGGTGACACTTTATGGACACTTTGGTGACACTCTGGGGACACTTTAGGGACACACTGGTGACACTTTGGGGACACCTTGGTGACACTTATGGACACTTTGGTGACACTCTGGGGACACTTTAGGGACACCTCGGTGACACTCTGGTGACACCTTGGGGACACCTTGGAACACTCTGGTGACACTTTGGTGACACTTCAGTGACACCTCAATGACACTCTGGGGACACTTTAGGGACACCCTGGTGACACTCTGGGTGACACCTTGGGGACACTTTAGGGACACCTTGGAGACACTTTGGGGACACCCTGGTGACACTCTGGTGACACCTTGGGGACACTTTATGGACACCTTGGTGACACTCTGGTGACACTTTAGTGACACTTCAGTGACACCTCAATGACCCTCTGGGGACACTTTAGGGACACCTCGGTGACACTCGGGTGACATTTTAGTGACACTTTGGTGACACTTTAGGGACACCTTGGGGACACGTTGGAGACACTTTAGTGACATTTTGGAGACACTCTGGTGACACTTTACTGACATTTTGGTGACACTTTAGGGACACTTTGGGGACACCTTGGAGACACTGTGGTGACACTTTACTGACATTTTAGTGACACTCTGGTGACACTTAAGTGACATTTTGGAGACACTCTGGTGACACTTTACTGACATTTTAGTGACACTCTGGCGTCCCCCCGGTGTCACTGCCCCCTCCTGCGCCCCGTTGGCTTTGAAGGTGACACCGGCGCTGGTGGCACTAGTGGCACTGGCAGCACTGGCAGCACTGGTGACACTGGGTGACACTGGTGGCACCGGTGGCAGCTGCCACCCCCAGGGGACTGTCCCCGGCTCCCCGCTGAGCGGCGCCGCCGGCGCTCGGGGACAGCTGCGAGGGGACAGCGGGGACAGCGGGGGCCAGCGGGGCGGGGCCAGCCTTGCTGTCGCCGGCGGGGGCAGGGACACCACGATGTACTTCTGCACGGCCGGCGGGGGACACCGGGGACGCTGGTGACGCCCGGGGGGGCGCTGGGCGCTGGTGGCACCGGGCGCTGGCACCAGTTTGACCAGCGGCTGCACGGCGCTAGGGGACACTGGGGACGGTGCTGGTGACAGGGAGGTGGCGGCTGGGCGCGGGGGACGTGCTCAGGGTGATCACCTGGGGACAGGCAGATGCCACCTCAGTGTCGCTGACACCTCCTTGTCCTGTCATTGTCACCCCAGCGTCACCTACTGTCACCGAGATGTCACCTCGCTGTCACCGCAGTCCCCAGTGTCCCAATGTCCCCATGTCCCCAATGTCCCCAGTGTCCCCAGTATCCCCAGTGTCCCCATGTCCCCAATGTCCCCCAGTATCCCCAGTGTCCCCAGTGTCCCCAATCCCCCATGTCCCCAGTCTCCCCCAGTATCCCCATGTCCCCCAATGTCCCCATGTCTCCCCAATGTCCCCAATGTCCCCAATGTCCCCAGTGTCCCCATGTCCCCATGTCCCCCCAGTACCGCCCACGTCCCCTCATGTCCCCTGTCCCAGTGTCCCCGTGTCCCCCCATGTCCCCATGTCCCCGTGTCCCCCCCATGTCCCCATGTCCCCTGTCCCTGTCCCCTGTCCTCATGTACCCCCGTCCCCTGTCCCCCATCCCCATGTCCCCACGTCCCCTGTCCCTGTCCCCATGTCCCCATGTCCCCATGTCCCCTGTCCCTGTCCCCATGTCCCCATGTCCCTGTCCCTGTCCCTGTCCCTATGTCCCCCAGTCCCACCCCATGTCCCCCCCAGTCCCCCCCTGTCCCCATGTGTCCCTGTCCCTGTCCCTGTCCCTGTCCCCATGTCCCCTGTCCCCATGTCCCTGTCCCTGTCCCTGTCCCCATGTCCCCTGTCCCCATGTCCCTGTTCCTGTCCCCTGTCCCCATGTCCCCTGTCCCTGTCCCTGTCCCCATGTCCCCTGTCCCTGTCCCTGTCCCTGTCTCTGTCCCTATGTCCCCATTCCCCTGTCCCTGTCCCTGTCCCTGTCCCCATCCCTGTCCCCATGTCCCCATGTCCCCATGTCCCCATGTCCCCATGTCCCCTGTCCCTGTCCCCATGTCCCCTGTCCCCTGTCCCTGTCCCCATGTCCCCATGTCCCCATGTCCCCATGTCCCCATGTCCCCTGTCCCCATGTCCCCATGTCCCCATGTCCCCATGTCCCCTGTCCCTGTCCCCATGTCCCCCATGTCCCCATGTCCCCTGTCCCTGTCCCCATGTCCCCTGTCCCCTGTCCCTGTCCCCATGTCCCCCATGTCCCCATGTCCCCATGTCCCCATGTCCCCATGTCCCCATGTCCCCATGTCCCCTGTCCCTGTCCCCATGTCCCCTGTCCCCTGTCCCTGTCCCCATGTCCCCATGTCCCCCATGTCCCCATGTCCCTGTCCCCATGTCCCATCCCCTGTCCCTGTCCATGTCCCCATGTCCCCATGTCCCCTGTCCCCTGTCCCTGTCCCCATGTCCCCATGTCCCCATGTTCCCCATGTCCCCATGTCCCCTGTCCCTGTCCCCATGTCCCTGTCCCCTGTCCTTGTCCCTATGTCCCCATGTCCCTGTCCCTCTCCCTGTCCCTGTCCCTGTCCCTGTCCCTGTCCCATCCCCTGTCCCTCTCCCTGTCCCCTGTCCCTGTCCCATCCCCTGTCCCTGTCCCTATGTCCCCATGTCTCCATGTCCCCGTCCCGTACCTGCTGCCCCGGCGCTGCTGGCCGAGGACATGACGATGAACTTGGGGCGGGGACGGCTGCGTGGGGGTGCCGGGGCGGCCCGAGGGCAGGGCGGGGACAGGCACGGGGACAGGCACAGGCAGCGCGATGGCGCTGGGGACCTTGATGATGCTGGGGGGCGCGGGGGCGCCCGGGCCGGGGGCCTGCGACAGCGTCAGCGTGGAAGGGGCTGCGGGGACAGGGCGCTAGGGACGGGGACAGAGACGTTGGGACACTCGGGGACACTGGGGGATTGGGGGAATGGGGGATTGGGGAAACTGGGGGTCAGGGATTGGACAGTGGAGTACTGGGGACACTGGGGACATTGGGAGACACTGGGGGATTTGGGGACATTGAGGGATTGGGAAACCTGGGGTATCATTGGGGACACTGGGGATTGGGGGACACTGTGAACAATCTGGGAGGATTGGTGACTACTGGGGAGATTGGGGACACTGGGGATTGGGGAAACCGGGGACATTGGGGAACACCTGTGTGACTAAGGACATTGAAGGATTAGGGACACTGGGGGACTGAGGACACTGGGGTGACATTGGGGGACTGGGTGACACTAGAGGCATTGGGGGATTGGGGACACTGTAGGACACTGGGGATTGCAGACACCCGGGGATCTGGGGACATTGGGGGATTGAGGACACTGGGGACACTAAGGGACACTGGGGGATTGGGGGACATGGGGAGCACTGGGGATTGAAGACACTGGGGGATTGGGGACATTGGGGACACTGGGAGGATTGGGGGACACTGGGACATTGGGGGACATTGGACATTGGGGACACTTGGAGGATTGGGGACATTGGGGACACTGGGAGATTGAGGACACTGGGGACATTGGGGACATGGGGACACACAGGACACACACCAGGGACACGTTGGGGACACAGCCCCAGCGAGGGACACATGCAGCAGGACACTTCAGGGTGGCAACAAACCCTCAACCCCCCAACCCTGGTGTCACCTCCCCAATCCCCCCAGTGTCCCCAATCCCCCAGTGTCCCCAATTCCACCCCATTTTCCCCAGTCCCCTAGTGTCCCCAATCTCCCAATGTCCCCACTGTCCCCAATCCCCCTAGTGTCCCCAAATCCCCACAATCCCGCACTGTCCCCAGTGTCCCAAATCCCCCAATGACCCCAATGTCCCCAATTCCCCCTCAAATCCCCCCAATGTCCCCAATGTCCCCAGTGTTCCAATTCCCCTCAATGTCCCTAGTGTCCCAAATGTCCCGAATGTCCCCAGTGCAAACCAAATCCCCAATTCCCCCAAATCCCCCAGTGTCCCCAATCCCTCAGTGTCTCCTAATCCCCCAGTGTCCCTCAATGTCCCCAGTGTCCCCAATCCCCCCAGTGCCCCCAATGTCCCCAAATCCCCCATTCCCCAGTGTCTCCAATCCCCCACCGTCCCCAATCCCCCAGTGCCTCAAATGTCCCCATTTCCCCAGTGTCTCCAATCCCCTATCCCCATTCCCCCATTGTCCCCAGTGTCCCCTAATTCCCCAGTCCCCCAGTGTCTCCATTCCCCCAGTGCCCCCATTCCCCCAATCCCTCGCAATGTCCCCAATCCCCCACTCCCCCAATCTCCCCAGTGTCCCCAGTGTCCCAATTCCCCCATTCCCCCAATCCCCCTAGCCCCCCAGTGTCCCCAGTGTCTCCAATCCCCAATGTCCCCAGTGTCCCCAATTCCCCATTCCCCAATCCCCCAGCCCCCAGTGTCTCCATTCCCCAGTCCCCCAGTGCCCCCAGTGTCTCCAATCCCCCAGTGTCCCCAGTGTCCCCAATTCCCCCATTCCCCCAATCCCCCATTCCCCCAATCCCCACTCCCCCAATCCCCCAGTGTCCCCAATCCCCCATTCCCCAATCCCCAATCCCCCAATCCCCCACTGTCCCCAATGTCTCCAGTGTCCCCAATCCCCCAGTGCCCCTAATGTCCCCAAATCCCCGTGTCCCCAATCCCCAGTGTCTCCATCCCCCACTGTCCCCAATCCCCCAATTCCCCCATCCCCCAGTGCCTCAAATGTCCCCATTTCCCCCAGTGTCTCCAATCCCCTATCCCCCATCCCCCCATTGTCCCCAATTCCCCCAGTCCCCCAGTGTCTCCATTCCCCCAGTGCCCCCATTCCCCAATCCCCCAATGTCCCCAATCCCCACTCCCCCAATCCCCCAGTGTCCCCAATGTCCCCAGTGTCCCCAATTCCCCATTCCCCAATCCCCCAGCCCCCAGTGTCTCCATTCCCCCATTCCCCCAATCCCCCAGTGTCCCCAATGTCCCCAGTGTCCCCAATTCCCCATTCCCCAATCCCCCCAGTGTCTCCCATTCCCCCAATCCCCATAATGTCCCCAATCCCCCAGTGTCTCCATTCCCCCAATCCCATAATGTCCCCAATCCCCCCAGTGTTCCCCAATCCCCCAGTGTCCCGAATGTCCCCAGTGTCCCCAATGTCCCCAATCCCCCACTCCCCCATCCCCCCCCACTCCCCCCCGTTCCCCCCCCGCGGGTCCCACCTGGGTGATGGTGAGCGTGGTGCGGTTCACCTGCTGCGCCTGCAGCGCCGCCTCTCGCCAGCGCCTTCACCACGTGCGAGCACAGCAGCGCCCCCAGGTACCCGAACTCCGCCCGAACGCCTCGGGGCTGTCGGGGGCGCGCGAGCCTTGGCCAGCACCCGGGCTCAGTGCTTCTGGGGACACAGGGACATTGGGGACATCATGGGGACACTGGGGACACTGGGATATCACAGCACCGGGCGCAGTGCTTCTGGGGACACAGGGGACAGGGGACATCATGGGGACATCCCAGCACCGGGGCGCAGTGCTTCTGGGGACACCATGGGGACATTGGGGACATCATGGGGACATCACAGCACACCGGGCGCAGTGCTTCTGGGGACATCATGGGGACATTGGGGACATCATGGGGACATCATTGGGGACAGCCCCAGCACCGGGCCGCAGTGCTTCCTGGGGGACAGAGGGACATTGGGGACATTGGGACATCATGGGGACATTGGGGACATTAAGAGACATTGGGATATCCCAGCACCGGGGCGACAGTGCTTCTGGGGACACCATTGGGGACATTGGGGACATCATGGGGACATCATTGGGGACATCATTGGGGACAGCCCCAGCACCGGGGCGCAGTGCTTCTGGGGACAGGGACACAGGACATTGGGGACATTGGGATATCCCAGCACCGGGCACAGTGCTTCTGGGGACACAGGGGACAGGGGGACATTGGGGACATTGGGGACATCCCAGCACCGGGCACAGTGCTTCTGGGGGACAGAAATGGGACACACCTTGTTCCCCTCATGTCCCCAATCCCTCCAATGTCCCCAATGTCCCCATTGTCCCTAATCCCCCCAGTATCCCCAGTGTCCCCAGTGTCCCCAATGTCCCTAATCCCCCAGTGTCCCAATGTCCTTTAGTGTCCACAATGTCAATGTCCCCAGTGTCCCCAATGTCGGGTCCCCAATGTCCCCGAATCCTGTCCAGTCGTCACAATGTCCTCCGAGTGTCCCCAATCTGCTCAATGTCCCCAACTCCCCAGTGTCCCCAGTCCCCTGGTGTCCCCAATCTCTCATGCTATGTCCCCAATCCCCAGTGTCCTCAATCTCTAGTGTCCCCAATCCTCAATGTCCCCAATCCCCCAGTGTCCCACAGTGTCCCCAGTGTCCACGAGTCCCCCGAGTGTCCCCAATGTCTGCAGTCCCCCAGTCCCCCAGTATCCCCAGTGTTCCAAATCCCCAGTGTCCCCAACGTCCCCTAGTCCCCAATCCTCCCACTGTCCCCAGTCCCCAGTGTCCCCAATCCCCAATATCCCAATGTCCCCAGTGTCCCAAATCCCCAATGCCCCAGTTTCCCCAATCCCCAGTGTCCCCAGTCCCCCAGTGTCCCCCAGTGTCCCTTTAGTGTCCCCAGTCCCCCAGTCCCCCAGTGTCCCTGTCCCTGTCCCTCACCAGCAGCAGGCTCTGCACGTGGTCGGCCCCGATGCGGTCGATGGTGCTCACCACCGGCCCCTCCAGAATGTTCCGCTACGCTCGCCTCGGCCGGGAGCCGCGGCAGGATCAGCGTCTTGATCACCTGGGCAGCAGGGACACGGGCATGGGACATGGGACATGGGGACACTGGGGGATTGAGAGATTGAGACATTGGGGACACTGGGGGATTAGACACTGGGGACATTGGGGGATTGGGGACACTGGGGGATTGGAGAGATTAGTGGGGATTGGGGACATGGGGACACTGGGGACATTGGGGATTGGGGACACTGGAGAGATTGGAGAGATTGTGGGGATTGGGGACATGGGGACACTGGGGACATTGGGGATTGGGGACACTGGAGAGATTGGAGAGATTGTGGGGATTGGGGACATGGGGACACTGGGGACATTGGGGACACTGGGGGATTGGGGACACTGGGGACACTGGGGCGATTGGGGACTGGGGACATTGGGACATTGGGGACACTGGGGACATTGGGACATTGGGGACACTGGGGACACTGGGGGATTGGGGACATTGGGGAGATTGGGGACACTGGGGAATTTGGGACACTGGGGACACTGGGGACAGTGGGGACACTGGGGGGATTGGGGGATTTGGGACACTGGGGACATTGGGGACACTGGGGGACATTGAGGACACTGGGGGATTGGGGACATTGGGGACACTGGGGACATTGAGGACACTGGGGACATTTAGGGGGTTGGGGACATTGGGGACACATTAGAGAGATTGGGGGATTGGGGACATTGGGGACATTGGGGACACTGGGGACACTGGGGACACTGGGGACATTTAGGGGATTGGGGACATTGGGGACACTGAGGACACTGGGGACATAACACAGGTGACACACACAGGTGACACAGGTGACACTCATCTGTCCCCAGCTGTCCCTGTGTCCCAGGTGATGCTCAGGTGACAGGTGACATTAATGACACTCAGGTGACACAGGAGTGACACTCAGGTGACATTAATGACATCCAGGTGACAGGTGAAACAGGTGGCACACAGGTGACACACAGGTGGCACAGGTGTCACTCAGGTGACATTAATGACACTCAGGTGACAGGTGGCACAGGTGTAACACTCAGGTGTCCCTCAGGTGACATTAATGTCACTCAGGTGGCATTCAGGTGACACAGGTGTCATTCAGGTGACACAGGTGTCATTCAGGTGACACAGGTGTGACACTCAGGTGTCCCTCAGGTGACATTAATGTCCCTCAGGTGTGCCAGGTGTCCCTCAGGTGACACTCAGGTGTCCCTCAGGTGACATAAATGACACTCAGGTGTCCCAGGTGTCTCTCAAGTGTCCCTCAGGTGACATTAATGTCCCTCAGGTGTGCCAGGTGTCCCTCAGGTGTCCCTCAGGTGACATTAATGTCACTCAGGTGTCCCTCAGGTGTGCCAGGTGTCCCTCAGGTGACATAAATGACACTCAGGTGACCCTCAGGTGTGACACTCAGGTGTCCCTCAGGTGACATTAATGTCACTCAGGTGACACTCAGGTGTCCCTCAGGTGTCCCTCAGGTGACATTAATGTCCCTCAGGTGTGCCAGGTGTCCCTCAGGTGACACTCAGGTGTCCCTCAGGTGACATAAATGACACTCAGGTGTCCCCAGGTGTCTCTCAGGTGTCCCTCAGGTGACATCAATGTCCCTCAGGTGAGCCAGATGTCCCTCAGGTGACATTAATGTCCCTCAGGTGTCCCTCAGGTGACATTAATGTCCCTCAGGTGACACAGGTGTGACACTCAGGTGTCCCTCAGGTGACACTAATGTCCCTCAGGTGTGCCAGGTGTCCCTCAGGTGTCCCTCAGGTGACACTAATGTCCCTCAGGTGTCCCTCAGGTGTCCCTCAGGTGACACTAATGTCCCTCAGGTGTGCCAGGTGTCCCTCAGGTGTCCCTCAGGTGACACCAATGTCCCTCAGGTGTCCCTCAGTGTCACTCACGTCGTGGCCCAGCTCGGCCAGCCCCGCGATGGAGCCGCATCACGTCGTCCAGGGCGCCTTGTCATCCACCCAGCTCTGGGGACAGAGCCCACACCAGAATCACACACCCCAAATCACACCCCAAATCCAAAATTACACCCCAAACCTAAATTACAGACCCCAGATCACACCCCAAACCAAAATTACAGACCCCAAATCCAAAATCACAGACCCCAAACCACAATTACAGACCACGAACCAAAATTACAACCCAAACCAAAATCACAGCCCCGAACCAAAATTACACACCCCAAATCCAAAATCACAGACCCCAAATCCAAAATCACAGCCCAAATCAAAATCATAAACCCCAAATCCAAAATTACAGCCCACACCAAAATTACAGACCACAAACCAAAATCACACCCCAAACCTAAATTACAGACCCCAGATCACACCCCAAACCAAAATTACCAACCCCAAATCCAAAATTACAGACCCCAAATCCAAAATTACAGACCCCAAATCACAGCCCAAACCAAAATCACAGCCCAAATTCAATATCAGAAACCCCAAATCACAGCCCAAACCAAAATTACCAACCTCAAATCACACCCCAAACCAAAAGCACACCCCAAATCCAAAATTACACACCCCAAATCACAGCCCAATCCAAAATTACAGACCCCAAATCACAGCTCAAACCAAAATACAGACCACAGATCACACGCCAAACCAAAATTACCAACCCCAAATCCAAAATTACAGACCCAGATCACAGCCCAACCCCAGATCACAGCCCACACCAAAATCACAGCCCAAACCAAAATTACAGATCCCAAATCCAAAATTACAGACCCCAAATCACACCCCAAACCAAAATCACACCCCAGATCACAGCCCAAACGAAAATCACACCCCAAATCCAAAATTACACACCCCAAATTCAGTATTATAAACCCCAAATCACACCCCAAACCAAAATTACAGACCCCAAATCACACCCCAAACAAAAATCACACCCCAAATTCAATATCACAAACCCCAAATCACAACCCAAACCAAAATCAAACCCCAAATCCAAAATTACAGACCCCAGATCACAGCCCAACCCCAGATCACAGCCCACACCAAAATCACAGCCCAAACCAAAATTACAGATCCCAAATCACAGCCCAAACCAAAATCACACCCCAAACCAAAATTACAGACCCCAAACCAAAATCACAGCCCAAACCAAAATCACACCCCAAACCAAAATCATAAACTCCCAATCACACCCCAAACCAAAATTACAGACCCCAAACCAAAATCACAGACCCCAAATCCAAAATTACAGACCCCAAATCACAGCCCACAAAAATCACACCCCAAATTCAGTATCATAAACCCCAAATCACACCCCAAACCAAAATTACCAACCCCAAACCAAAATCACACCCCAAACCACAATTACAGACCTCAAATCCAAAATTACAGACCCCAAATCACAGCCTAAACCAAAATCACCCCAAACCAAAATTTCAGACCCCAAACCAAAATTACAGACCCCAAATCACACCCCAAACAAAAATCACACCCCAAATTCAATATCACAAACCCCAAATCACAACCCAAACCAAAATCAAACCCCAAATCCAAAATTACAGACCCCAGATCACAGCCCAACCCCAGATCACAGCCCACACCAAAATCACAGCCCAAACCAAAATTACAGATCCCAAATCACAGCCCAAACCAAAATCACACCCCAAACCAAAATTACAGACCCCAAACCAAAATCACAGACCCCAAATCAAACCCCAAATCCCAAACCCCAAATCAAACCCCAAAATACAGACCCCAAACCACAAACCCCAAACCCAAAATCACCAACCCCAAACCCCAAACCACAAACCCCAAACCCAAAATCACCAACCCCAAGTCACAAACCCCAAATCACTGACCTCAAACCCCAAATCAAACCCCAAACCCCAAATTACAGACCCCAAATTACAAACCCCAAACCCAAAATCACCAACCCCAAACCCCAAATCACACCCCAAACCCAAAATCACCAACCCCAAATCACAAACCCCAAATCACTGACCCCAAACCCCAAATCAAACCCCCAAATCAAACCCCAAACCCCAAATTACAGACCCCAAACCCCAAATCAAACCCCAAATCACAAACCTTACTTTTTTCCCCAAATCTTCCACTTTTAACCCCACAATCCCCATTTTTAACCCCACAATCCCCATTTTTTCACTGAAATTCTCCATTTTTTCACTGAAAATCCTCATTTTTTTCCCCAAAACCCCTTTTTTTCTGTCCAAACCCACCCTGGTGAAGGTTTTGCTGATCCTGCTCTGGATGTTGTTGGTGTGGGCCCATTTTTAACCCTTAAAATCCCCATTTTAACCCTTAAATCCCCATTTTTAACCCTTAAACGCCCACTCCTCTCTACAAAATCTCCATTTTTTCACCAAAATTTCCCGTTTTTTCCCCAAAATTTCACATTTTTTTCCCAAATTCCCGTTTTTTGCACTAGCTCTGACCCTGGTGAAGGTTTTGCTGATCCTGCTCTGGATGTTGTTGGTGTGGGCCCATTTTTCACTATAAAATCCCCATTTCTCACTACAAAATCTCCATTTTTTCACCAAAATTTCCCATTTTTTCACCGAAATTTCCCATTTTTTTCCCCAAACTCCCGTTTTTTGCCGCAGCTCTGACCCTGGTGAAGGTCTTGGTGATCCTGCTCTGGATGTTGTTGGTGGTGGTGCTGAAGTTCTTGCACACCTGACCCAAAATCCCCATTTTTAACCCTGAAATCCCCATTTTTAACCCTTCAATCCCCATTTCTCACTATAAAATCTCCATTTTTCCACCAAATTTTCCCGTTTTTTCCCGTTTTTCCCCAAAATCCTTTTTTCTGCCCAGACCCACCCTGGTGAAGGTCTTGGTGATCCTGCTCTGGATGTTGTTGGTGGTGGTGCTGAAGTTCTTGCACACCTGTGCCACCAGGCGCGCGCGAAGTCGCGCAGGGCCCAGTGGTTGTCGACGTCGGGGCGCAGGCAGAGCTGGCGGCTGACGATGCAGGTCATGACAGCTGGGATCAGCTCATGCAGCTGGGGACATTGGGGACATCATTGGGGACATTGGGGACATTGGGGACATTGGGGACACTGGGGACATTGGGGACATGGGGACAGGCACAGCTGGCGGCTGACGATGCAGGTCATGACAGCGGGGATCAGCTCGTGCAGCTGGGACAGAGGGGACATTGGGGACATTGGGGACACTGGGACATTGGGGACATTGGGGACACTGGGACATTGGGGACATTGGGGACATTGGGGACATGGGGACATTGGGGACATTGGGGACATCATTGGGGACATTGGGGACATTGGGACATTGGGGACATTGGGGACATCACTGGGACATTGGGGACATTGGGGACATTGGGGACACTGGGGACATCACTGGGACATGGGGACAGGCAGAGCTGGCGGCTGACGATGCAGGTCATGACAGCGGGGATCAGCTCGTGCAGCTGGGACAGAGGGGACATCATTGGGACATTGGGGACATCATTGGGACATTGGGGACATTGGGGACATTGGGGACATCATTGGGACATTGGGGACATTGGGGACATTGGGGACAGGCAGAGCTGGCGGCTGACGATGCACGTCATGACAGCAGGGATCAGCTCGTGCAGCTGGGACAGACAGGGGACATTGGGGACATTGGGGACATCACTGGGACATGGGGACAGGCACAGCTGGCGGCTGACGATGCAGGTCATGACAGCAGGGATCAGCTCGTGCAGCTGGGGACATTGGGGACATTGGGGACATTGGGGACATTGGGGACACTGGGGACATCATTGGGGACATTGGGACATTGGGGACATCACTGGGACATGGGGACATGGGGACATTGGGGACACTGGGGACACTAGGGACACTGGGGACATTGGGGACATGGGGACAGGCAGAGCTGGCGGCTGACGATGCAGGTCATGACAGCGGGGATCAGCTCGTGCAGCTGGGGACAGAGGGGACATTGGGGACATTGGGGACACTGGGGACATCATTGGGGACATTGGGGACATCATTGGGGACACTGGGGACATCATTGGGACATTGGGGACATCATTGGGACATTGGGGACATTGGGGACATGGTGACATCATTGGGACATGGGGACAGGCAGAGCTGGCGGCTGACAATGCAGGTCATGACAGCTGGGATCAGCTCGTGCAGCTGGGGACAATGGGGACATTGGGGACATTAGGGGGATTGGGGACATCATTGGGGACATCACTGGGACATTGGGAACATGGGGACATTGGGAACATGGGGACATTAGGGACACTGGGGACATTGGGGGATTGGGGACATTGAGGACATTTGGGACATTGGGGACACTGGTGGGACCGGGACATTGGGGACATTGGGGACATTGGGGACATGGGGACATCATTGGGACATTGGGGTCATCATTGGGACATCATTGGGGACATTGGGGGATTGGGGACACTGGGGACACTGGGGACACCTGGGGACATGCAGGGACACATCTGGGACATCTGGGGACAGGCTTGGGGCATCTGGACTCACTTGGGGACAAATCTGGGTCACTCAGGGACACACTTGGGACACTTAGGGACACTTGGGGACACTCAAGGGCACGCTCAGAGCACATTCCAAACACCCAGGGAAGCTTGGGGACATTCAGGGACACCTGGGGACAGGGTCAGGACACCCTGGGGACATCTGGGGACACATCTGGGACACCTGAGGACACTCAGGTGACACCCAGGTGTGTCACTCACGTATTTCTCCAGGTACAGCGTGGGGCTGCCCATCAGGGACAGGGGGTGACACAGGTGACAGGGGGTGACAGGTGTGACACAGAGGTGACACTCAGGTGACACAGGTGACACCCAGGTGTGTCACTCACGTATTTCTCCAGGTACAGCGTGGGGTTGTCCATCAGGGACAGGGGGTGACACAGGTGACACGGGGTGACAGGTGTGACACACAGGTGACACAGGTGACACACAGGTGACTCTCAGGTGACACAGGTGACACACAGGTGACACAGGTGACACTCAGGTGACACAGGTGACACAGGTGTCACCCAGGTGTGTCACTCACGTATTTCTCCAGGTACAGCGTGGGGTTGTCCATCAGGGCCTTCACCATCCTCATCAGGTAGATGAGCAGCGCCAGGTTGTTCTGAACCACGTTCACGCGCACCTGGGGACAGGAGGGGACACAGGGGACATCCCCGATCCTGGGGGGAATTCCTGGGATTTGGGGAGAATTCCCAAAATTTTGGGGCCAATTCCTGGGATTGTGGGGAGAATTTCCAAAATTTTGGGGCCAATTCCTGGGATTCTGGGGGAGAATTTCCAAAATTTTGGGGCCAATTCCTGGGATTTGGGGGAGAATTCCCGAAATTTTGGCGCCAACTCCTGGGATTTGGGGAGAATTTCCAAAATTTTGGGGCCAATTCCTGGGATTTTGGGGCAGGATTCCCAAGATTTCGGGGCCAATTCCTGGGATTGTGGAGAGAATTCCCAAAATTTTGGGGCCAATTCCTGGATTGTGGGAGAATTTCCAAAATTTTGGGGCCAATTCCTGGGATTTTGGGGCAGGATTCCCAAGATTTCGGGGCCAATTCCTGGGATTGTGGAGAGAATTCCCAAAATTTTGGGGCCAATTCCTGGGATTGTGGGGAGAATTTCCAAAATTTTGGGGCCAATTCCTGGGATTTTGGGAGAATTCCCAAAATTTTGGGGTGAATTCCTGGGATTTGAGGAGAATTCCCAAAATTTTGGGGCCAATTCCTGGGATTTGGGGCAGGATTCCCAAGATTTTGGGGCCAATTCCCAGGATTGTGGGGAGAATTCCCAAAATTTTGGGGCCAATTCCTGGGATTTTGGGGCAGGATTCCCAAGATTTTGGGGCCAATTCCTGGGACTTTGAGTCAAGATTTTTGGGGTGAATTCCTGGGATTTTGGGGCAGGATTTTGGGGTGAATTCCCAAGATTTAGGGGCAGGATTTTGGGGCCAATTCCTGGGACTTTGAGTCAAGATTTTTAGGGTGAATTCCCAGGACTTTGGGGCAAGATTTAGGGCAGGATTTTGGGGTGAATTCCCAGGGTTTTGGGGCAGGATTTTGGGGTGAATTCCCAAAATTTTGGGGCAGGATCTTGGGGCCAATTCCTGGGACTTTGAGTCAAGATTTTTGGGGTGAATTCTGGGATTTTGGGGTGAATTCCCAGGATTTAGGATCAGGATTTTGGGGTGAACTCCCAGGGGTTTGGGGTGAATTCCCAGGGTTCTGGGGAAGGATTTTAGGGTGAACTCCCAGGATTTTGGGGTGAATTCCCAGGGTTTGTGGCAGGATTTTGGGGTGAATTCCCAGGGTTTGGGGTGTATTCCCAGGATTTTGGGTCAGGATTCTGGGGCAGGATTTTGGGGTGAATTCCCAGGATTTTGGGGTGAATTCCCAGGATTTTGGGGTGAATTCCCAGTGTTTTGGGGCAGGATTTTGGGGTGAATTCCAGGATTCTGGGACAGGATTTTGGGGTGAATTCCAGGGTTTAGGGTCAGGATTTTGGGGCAGGATTTTGGGGTGAATTCCCAGGATTTTGGGGTGCATTCCCAGGATTTTGGGTCTCTCACCCCTCGGAGATGAAGGTGCTGAAACGAGGCAACATCTGGTACAGACCCGGGTCAGTGGCGATGCTCTGGAGAGCCTCCTGTGGGACACGGGATACTGGGAATACTGGGGATACTGGGGATACTGGGGGGCTGGGGGATTGGGGGGCTGGGGGATTGGGGGCTGGGGGCTGGGGGCTGGGGATACTGGGGATACTGGGGATACTGGGGATACTGGGGGACTGGGGGCTGGGGATACTGGGGATACTGGGGATACTGGGGGACTGGGGGCTGGGGGACTGGGGACACTGGGGACACTGGGGATACTGGGGGACTGGGGGACTGGGGGACTGGGGGGGGCTGGGGGGCTGGAGGGGCTGGGGACAGTGGGGGGACTGGGGATACTGGGGATACTGGGGACACTGGGGATACTGGGGGACTGGGGGACTGGGGGACTGGGGGACTGGGGATACTGGGGATACTGGGGATACTGGGGACTGGGGGACTGGGGGCTGGGGGACTGGGGACAGTGGGGATACTGGGGATACTGGGGATACTGGGAATACTGGGGATACTGGGGATACTGGGGGACTGGGGGACTGGGGGACTGGGGATACTGGGGGTATGGGGGGCGGGGCTGGGGCTGGGGCTGGGG